>JAODAL010003899.1:0-165524 GCA_025379985.1 Phyllomedusa bahiana | reverse complement strand
CTAAATAAGTGCCCTTCTCCCCAAGTTGGAATCCACCATTTTTTTTGGAATCGTGGGATACAATTTCTCTCAATAGTCACATTGATATAAATTATCATGTGATATGTTAGCCTATGCTGGTAGTAATAAAATGTAAATAGCAAACCTAAATGATCTAATTCCAGATCATGCCTGTTTCTGTTATTGCAGAGCCTTTGATAAAGGTATTGGAAAAAATATTTAAAAACAGTATTAGAAATAGTACATAAAATGCATCAGTTCCCCTGCTGTACATACACACAATGGCACACAAAACATGATAAATCTGGCATGATAAACCTTTTCTACCTTAGGATACTTTCACACAGTGTTTTGCAGCATGCTCAGGTATGCACCGCAATACGCTTTCATTAGCGCTGTTGAAAGTACGCGCTGGCCAGCATGTACTTTATACGCGAGGCAGCTCTCTGCCTTGTATATCTTTCTATTTCTCAGGTCACTTCTTTTTGCAGGTGTACATTACCCACAGAGAAATACGATCTGAGCGACGACAGTGATTTTACTACCATGTTTTTCCAAAAAATAAGAGAGGGTCTTATATTATATTCATTTCCCCAAAAAAGGCTGGGGCTTATTTTTGGTGGAGGGCTTATTTTCTTTAACACGGGTGCGGACACTGCATGCTGGGACATTTAGGGCCACATGTATGAAAACTGTTGAGGTCTAAAACACACTTTGTTGCCCATAGCAACCAATAGGAGTGGCCCTTTCATTTCATATAGTGCTCTGAAAAAATGAGACGGGCGCTCTGATTGTTTGCTATGGAAAACAAAGTGAATTTTAGATCTAGACAATTTTCATACATGTGGCCCTTAGTTCCTTGGCAGCTGCTGTGGGACTACAAATACCAGCGTGTATATATACATACATTCACCCCAATGTCTTTGACTAGAGGGTATGGTCAAAAACCATGGAGTGTGTCTATTCTTTCAGTGCCTTATCTTGATAGTGTGGCATGCTGGGAATTACAAGTCCCAGTAGCCACACTTTAAGACAAGGAATTGTTTGTGTGATTGTATAAATGTGAGTGTATATATATGTGTGTGTATACATTGAGCTTTCACTTACACATTGCAATCTATGACCTGGGCTGAAGGACCTGCGAGTCATGTGACTGTGACATCATCTCAGGTCCTTTAGCCTGAAAACACTGGGGGTTTCTACAAAACCTCCAGTCTACCCGACTGTTGATCGGGGTGGGTGGGGCTCAGGACCTAGCTGCCCCGGAGGCGGGAACCAGGTGACATCACTCAGGAGGCGCAGACTAACGAGGGCTTATTATTGGAGTAGGGCTTATATTTAAAGCCTATTCCAAGAATCTGTGAAAATCAGGCCAGGACTTATTTTTGGTGGAGGGCTTAATTTTGGAAAAACACGGTAGTAACATTATTTTTACCATATTTGCAGGGCATATATTGGCGCAATGAAACGGCAAAGTACACCCTGCAAGTACGCAATGTGAAATTCCCCTTTACACCACCTCATGGCTGGTAAACATTTGCTCAGTTAGGTTTCAAAAATTGTGCACATCTTTGGCATCTTTTATGACTTTTACAGAATTGACAAATACTTTGTATAAAATCATTGGCATATGAAGGGCCAAGAGAGGCTCATGCATCTCTAACTCTATCCTGTTGAAGCCCCATACAAAATGGAGGTGTAAAATGGCTAAGTACAGGGGTCCTATTACATTGAGGTTTTTCTACAAAAAGACGGTGAGAATTAGACCTAGAGTTTTCAAGCTGCTTTAGGGTTTATTTGCAGTCACATTACAGCTTTTGCCATGATTTCCCTTAAAGTGACAGCAAAAGGCCTACAACAAGATTTAGTGGCAGCAGATACACAGTAAAGTGCATACTAAAGGGTGAAGTCTTCATGCCCCAACTCCACAACATACAGTCTACTGACTAAAAGCACAAGAAAAGTCAGCTGTAATGTGTTTCAAAAGCAAAGAAATATGTTTACAGAAGTTTTGAAATTCTGTTTTCTGGTTCAATTAAACAAATTGGTTCGGACAAATGGATCAGCAGTGTGTCTGGAGGAGTAGAATGAAACATATACTAAAAAGAACATCCTACCTCTACTTAAGCATGGCTCAATGATGCTCTGAGACTTTTTGCTTCCTCTGGGACTGCAAACCTGCAACGTGTGGAGGGCAAGTATTAGAAAATCTCATGCTTTAAAAGGGTTTTATCATTTCATCATTTGGCAGCCGTTTATACTGGTTGCGCAGCAGAGCTTATGAAATGTAGAGGTGTGTTTCTCCCCCAGCAGGGAGTATCTTCTCTCTGCAGACACGCCCCAAAGTGTGCACCTGAGAATTCATTCTGTGTGAACGGGGGGAGGGGAGAGATTCTCAGCTGTCGGAGACTAAGTAATCATTGGAAGTGAAACGCTAAGTGTAACTCCATAGTTTATATCTACAGGATTCTGGGAGAGATGGGTGATCCTCTCTCTCTCTCTCCTCTCTCTCTTCTCTCCTCTCTCCTCTTTGCAAATCACATCCAATTGCAAAGTTGCTTGTTTTCACTGTCCCCTTATTCTGAACACCATTTAATGTAGTGAGGAAGCTTGGCTGTCATTGTACCATTCAACAGGATAGTGATCCAAAGCATACTTATAATTTCAAAATTGCTTGATTTCAGAAGAAGTCCTGGAAGATTCTGGATTGGCCGCCACAGTCATCTGACTTGAACCCCATAGAAATTCTTTGACGGGATTCAAAGAAATCATTAGCAGCATGCAAACCCTAGCCCAAGGCTGTCAAACAAATTTTCACCGGGGGCCACATCGGTCTCACGGCGTACCTTAAAAGGCCGACTTCATTTTAGAACTGTATAAATGTAACTTCTCCTTATCAGTTAAGCGACCTATTAAGGAGTAGTTACATTTGTATAGTATTACTGTTACAATCAACCCTTTGACGGAAATCAGGAAGAACATTTTGTTAAATAACCTTGAAATGACCCAAAAATTTAAATATTGGTGTTTTGAATTTTTTTTCTTCTAATCTACGGTACATAGCATATGTAATGAGAGGCGATTGACATCTCATTTATGACCATCCCTGGTAACCACTGAGATACTGTGAAAAACCGTACCCCAACATATATCATGGTGTAGAAATGGAGAATAATATTTCAAAAAAAAAGTCTTATTTATCTATATTTGTTCCATATTTGAGTATCTTTCATGATATATTTGGGGGTTTTTGGGGTTTTTTCCAGTATTTTGGGTTGTTACCAGGGGTAGTCATAAATGAGATGGTCAATGACCTCTAAGTTATAAATGCCCTCCCATGTGGGAAAAGCAGTGACCAGAAGGCTTATATTTTTTATTTTGGATTTAGTAAAAAAATTTGATTTTAAATTTTTTTTTTCCAAAAAATGCTAACCCTTGCAGGAAAGAAGACAGAACTCCCTCCAGGGGAAATAGCTTTTTGACCCCGGGCTGAAAACGGGGGCTGTTTATGTGAGAACTAGCTTTTTTAATAATTTCCCCAAATTAATGATAGTCAGCAGTGCTGCCCAAATATTTGGCACAAAAAATCCAAAATAAAAAAAAACCCATCAATAATTAAAAAAAAAAAAATTAAAAAAATTATTGTCAGGCCCTCCTACTTTCCTTTGGGGAACTTACTAACTGTGTTTCCCCTTAAGTTTGCCCTCATTTTAAATGGTGGATTGTGCCCTAAACCCGGTTTCCCATTTTTTTTCCCTGTTTCCTGTTCCTGGTTCCTTATAAACTCCTCAAGCCTTTTGTTCACTGTTTTGGTATTGTGTTTAGTTTCCTTCTTTCCAGTCCTCTGGCCGGGGAAAACTTGCCGTCCACCCTTTTTCCTGTTCATTGCATTTAAACCCCTTGCGCAAACCTTTTGCCGGCGTCGCTCCACCGTTTAAACCCTCTGCACTTGCCCAAGAAAAAAACCCTTACCTTCCGGGGACCTCGCTTCCACCTCCCCCCTGTGTTTTTTACCTAGCCCGCCATTGGATTCCAGCAGTTTACACCAGTATCTTTGACAAGATACTCAAGCCTAAGATGGAGTCCCGGGGGCGGGGACCCGGGAAAAGCTGTTTTAAAACCCAACTGCAGACTAGGGTGGCTAAAAAGCGCTCTAGATGCGGGGGTTTGAAGATAAGTGCGACCCCTCATAAAGGTTTCCAGAATGCCCACAAAAATTCCAAGTTTTAATGGAAACAACCCCTTTAAAGAGTAGGGGGGGAAACCGTGCAGCCCTTTAAACCCGCCGGGGATACCCCAACCGGGAGAATAAAGCCTTGGACCATCCAAACCTTGGTCCCGGGTGTTTGACCCCTAATTTGGGCCCCCTTTCCCAGATTCGGGGGGGAGCCCCGCGAAAAATTTTCCCGGGTTTTCCCTTTAACCAATTAGGTTTAAAATTTTGATGCAAACCCAACACTTTTTCCCTCCCGGAAAGGTCAAAGGTCCTATGGCATCATTTTGCTTTTAACCCATAAAGCCATTGCCTGGGCCACCCCCTTGATTGGACCCATAAACCCCCGGCTGAACACCGGGGAAGGGGACTTCTCGACGCCATGGGGTAAAAAAAGATTTTTGTTGCCCCAAATCGTCGTGCTACAGTGAAGAAAGCTTACTAGCATTGCGCCAGGGCAAACCCCCCCGGGGCCCGGTTTTTCAAAGGAAAATTCAAGAGGGGGGCCAATCGAAAAGTTGGAATGCGCAGCGAAGATGTCTTTTTTTAAAAAGGGGACTACGCAGCACTTTAAAAAAGATGAACTTGCCCGTGCTGAGGCCCCCTTAGGTTTGGTTTATTTTTTTTAACCTTGCATTCAAATTTAAATACCCGACTATAAAAACGGCGGGACGGGAAAAAAAAGGGCTACTTTGAATTATGACACCAAGCAGGCCCCCCCTTTTTCCGTCCCCCTTTTCCCCAAGGGAAAACCCCATGGGAAAATTGGGGGCCAGAGTTTTTCGGGAAGCGACCTATGCAAGTCGATTTTCCCATATTGAAACGTAAAAGCGTAGATAGAAACAACAGCGGCTCCGTAAAGTTATGCTTTTTACTGTGGAAAGTTGCCCACTTCCTCATAAAATTCCCCCTACCCGCCCACGGATTTTTTGGGGGTGGCAGCCATCATGGACCCAAACCCCTCGGAGGGGAAATTTCAATTGTTCAGAAAAATGATTTTATCTAAAAGATTTAGTTGTCCAGTCTTTTTCCCAGCAGGGGCCCTCATAAAAAGGAAAGAGAATAAGGACTCTCATTGTTTCCCTTTTTTCCAAAAAATTTCCGGGCTAACCCCCCAGGGGGAAATCCACCTCGCTTATGTGGACTTGGGGCAAGTGGCAATTTCCCAGGGATCCTCCTTTGTTTCAAGGCAGGGGTTTAAACTAAGAAGAGACTCTCACCCGTGGTAATGGAGACTGTAGAGGGGTCTCCACTGAGCTCAGGGCCGTGGATAAAGAGCCGCACCACTTAAAATTCATTAGGGCCCCCCCGCCCCATTAATCCTGCCCTTTCCTATTGATATCTTCCCGCACTTCCTGCCCTCTTAGGCTTACCTTGTTTGCAATCCCAAACCCCTTTTAAATAACGGGGAAACCAAAAGAGATAAGCTTCCCAGCAGAGGATTTTCACCAAAAACCACTTTAAAACCAAAGCTCTAAAGGACCCATTAAAAGACAAAAAAAAAATGGAGCTCCCCTTTTCGAATACAAGGAATATGCAGATGTTTGCAGAAAACAGAATGCCGACAAGTTTTCCCCCACAGACCTTACGATTCCCCCATAGACTTGCTTCCGGGTGCATCCATACCCTTGGGAAACCCTCAAACCCTCGGGCGGGGCCCTTGATTTTAAAACCCCTAAAGGACTATATAGGGGAAACCCTTTTGCAAAGGGGTTCATCCGCCTTCCTCTTCACCACCCAGGGGCCCCCATTTTTTTTTTGCCCAAAAAAAAAGGTTTGGTTTCCCTTTTAAGATTTGCATCGATTTTTAGAGAACTTAAAAAATCACAATAAAGAACCGTTATCCTCTACCATGATCCCGGGAACCTTTGGAAGAGTACGACATGCAAAGATTTTTTCAAAATTAGTCTACAGGGCTTAAAACCCTGGTCCGTATAAGTTTTTGGAGATGAATGGAAGACTCCCCTTTTTAAGTCACGTTAGGGCCCACTTTGAGTATTGCGTTATCCCTTTTTGGGCCCTTTGTAATGCCCCCCCACCTTCCAACATCTTGTCAAAAGACTTTTTCAGGACCTTCTGGACAGTTCATAAAACATCTATCTGGACGGAAACCTGAATTTTTTCCAATTCGATTTGGGAAAAACACCAAGACATGTGAAACTTGTTCCCGGGAATCCCGGGGGGAGAAAAACCCTCTTTTACATCAAAATTGAGGAAGTGTGAATTTTCCCTTTTTGGGAAAAGATCCAAATTTCCCTTTGGTATGGGAATTTCAAACCCCAAAGGGCTACAAATGGACTCTTGCAGATCAAAACAAAAAGTAAGGGCTGGCCCACCCCCAAAACATAAAAGGGTGTTCAACTTTTCATAGGTTTTTTCCAATTTCAAAAAGCGCTTCATCAAGGGAAATTTTCAGAAATCATTTCACCTATTAAACAAGTGACTAAAAAAAAAACTGCTTTTTTTTTTGGGTTCCTCAAACCCAAGAATCCTTTTCTCTCTTTTTAAAAGGCAAGTTCCTACAGCCCCCGTATTAATTCAACCGACCCCGGAAAAATCGCCTTCATTGTGGGAAATGGACGCTTTAGACTGTGCTGTTTGGGGCCATAAACCCGTCTCAGAGAAGGGAGACAAAGTTTATTGCCCTCCTTGTGCATTTTTCTCCCCACGTTTAAACCTCTGCTGAAAAGGGGAAATTTGAAGTGGGGAATAAAGAACTGTTTGCTATTTTTGCAGCTTTTAAGGAATGGAAAACATCAATTTTAAGGAAACCTCACAACAAATAAAAGTTCTAACTGGGTCACCGGGAATCTGGAATTCGTTAGATCTGCCAAGTGTCTATCTCCTCTCAAGGGTCGTTGGAGTATTTTTTCCCCAACCCAAAACAAAATTTTAAATCTCATACAGGGGCCCCGGGTCTCGTAATGGCAAGGGGAGATCCCCTATCAAGAATGTTCTCCAGTGATTCCCCACCTGCAATTTCCCCCTAAGACCATTTTTCCGGAGTTAAAGTTGTGGGAATAAAATTTCATAATAAGGGGCTTTTCTCAAAGAGATAAAAAGAGGCCTAAGACACCGACTCCTTACTCCCCCCATCCAAACCCAATTTATTACAGTTTGGGGCTTTAAAAACAAGATGTGGGGCCCCCGGGGAGCAGTTTATATACCTGAAACAGTAAGACTGAAGATTTGAGGTAGGGGGGGCCCCCGATTCCAAGATTGGGGCACAAAAAAGGAAGGGAGAAGACCAGGAAAATTTTTTTCCCGATTCCCTTTTTTTGTGGGGGGGGGGGGGGGGGGGGGGGGGGCCCAATTATTAAGGGGTTTTTAAAAAAGTATTTTTAAATCCCGTGAATTGTGCTAAGCAAGGGCTCAAAGTTCTTCACCCCAGGTTTTTTTACAGCCTTTTTCCCGGGCCCCCCTCGCCCCTTTTGGGGGTTTTAATCCCTGGGCTTTATCGTAGATCTACCTACCTCTAAGGGGAAAAAAAACAATTCTGTGGTAGTTTCCGGGTCACCAAAGCTGCACATTTCAAATTCCCTGTACCCCGGGCTACCCTCTTCCCAAAAACACAGGGAACCCCATAATCAGAATGTGTTTTTGCCTTTATGGTGTTTCCCGATGAAGTTTTTTTTGGAAACGTGGGGGGCAGTTTACATCCAAATTTTGGCGGGTTTTTTGTTCAGCACTGACATCGATAATTTAAACTGCCCCCGCCTTTCACCCACAATCTAAAAGGACAGAATGAACGTACGAAACAGACCCTGGAACAGTACCGCGATGTTAATTTTTTTCCCTTTACAAAAATGACTGGGGTTTATCTGCTTCCTGTGGCCCAATTTTCATACAATTAATTTTCCCCAAAAAGCCTCCCCCAAACAGACTCCTTTCTTTTTCAAAAATTTGGGGGTACCATCCAAATATTCTTCCCAAATTCCTGATTTTCCCCATATTCCAGCTGCCAGGGAAAAAAACTTGGCATTACAGCAAAATTTACAGCTATAAAGGAAAAAATTTGAGAGGGCTCAAAAAAATTTTAAGAAGATGGCAATAAAAGTCGCCCCAAAACCCGCACCCAAATTTCAAGGTGGGGGGTAAGGGATGGCTCTCCCCGAAAAATTTTGGGAAAATTAGAGTTCCTTTACCAAAAATGGGACAGAAGTTTTTTTGGGCCATTAAAATGATCCCCAAGATAAGAAGGTTTAGTAGCAGTTTTTGGTCAAAATCCCACAATCTAAGAAAGATTTAAACCTTTTTTCATGTGTCTCTACTAAAAAACCCGTTGTGTCCAATCCCTTTTCCCGGGGGTGTTCCCCCTCCTTTCCCGATGCAGTGGAGATAGATGGGCAAGAGCAGTTTGTCGTAGAGCCCAAAACTTGGACTCCCAGAATTTTCAGGAACCACTGCCCAATACCTTATTAAGTGGCAAGGTTTGGGCCCGAAGAAAATTCTGGGAACCTGTAAGTAACATTTAATTTCTCCTCGCCCGTTAAAACAAATTTTATAGAGGGCACCGGAGAAACCAATCAGGTATCTCCCGAGGGGCCCCTTTTTAGGGGGGGGAGTAATGTCAGGAAAATCCTACTTTGCCTTTTGGGAAATTACTAACTGTGTTTGCCCCTTAAAGGGGTTGGTCTCGTACAATGATTGGGTTTTTAAATTTTAAAAAATCTTTAAAAAAACCCAAACAGCTTTGCAATATAATGTTCATTAAAAAGTCCCCTATTATTTTGAGTTAGCCCGTTAATATTAATACATCAGCTTCCCAAAAACTCTAAGTAGCCGACCTGTTGATCCTTACTTACTGCTTTTCAGGTTTTGAATGACCATCACCTTTTAAGGGCGTCGGAGCAGAGAGCCCCTCCCACACAGAATGTACTGTAGGGGTAGGGGGGGGGAGGGAGGGGCTCTTTGGGATCCCCGGGGTTCCCCCGCTGTCTGGGTTAAACCCCGTGTGTGCCCCCCCTTTCCCCCCTGCTCTCTACACAGATAGATGTGACAGCAGTGACCCGTCTGTTTTCTATAATCATGATTTTGTCTTTGGAAAATGTGACTAACTAAATTTCTTACATTCAAAGGGGGGATGTGAATTTCTTTTTTTGTTCCCCCTGATTTGTGAGGCAACCTGATTTTATAACACTGCCCTGTTTTTTGCTGGAGATGTGGAGACTTGGGAAGCTAAGGGAGGGGGTATAGGAACACAAACAAACCCCTCTGCTCTGTTATTAGCAACCACTTCACCTTCCTCTATACACTCATAGATCAGCCCTCTCCTGTAACAGACATAGGCAGGCAACACAGGGTGAACTCGGGAGAGCAAAACCCCTCCCCCCCCCCCTGTATAGAATTTAAACGTAGCTGCATGTTTTGCTGATGGGAGGGGGGAGAGGGAGCAGAACAGACAGCCCAAAGAAGCACGCCCTCAGTTCAACTTACCAGGGACACTGACAGGCTGAAAGCTCGTAATGAGACAACTCCTTTAAGTTTGCCCTCAGTTAAGATGGTGGATTGTGTCTCAACTGGTTGCCATCTTGTTTCCTGTTTCCTGTTCCTGGTTCCTATATAAACTCCTCAAGCCTGTTGTTCACTGCTTGAGTATTGTGCTTAGCTCCTGCTTTCCAGTCCTCTCGCCTGGGAACTTGCCGTCCAGCCTTGTTCCGGGTTCATTGCAGTTAACCCTGCGCTAACCTTTTCCCTGCTGTCGCTCCACCGTTAACTCTCAACTTCTGACCAAGCAGCAACCCATAACATTCCTGGGACCTCTCTATCCACCTCCCTCCCTGTGATTGTACCTATCCCGTCCATTGGATTCCAGCAGTATACACCAGTATCGTGACAATTATATAGGAAGCTTGCAGTGCTGTCCCGGTCACAGTGACAGTGTTGTCACTCAGACGGGTGAGGTGGGGATGACACTCTCAGGATGTATGGTGTGCGCCTACTTGTTCTGCAGAAGACGGAGCCACACAGCAGAGGAGGGAAGAATGTAGGTGGGTGATAGCAGCAACCACTAAGTGCGGCCGCTGTTTAGTAACCTGAGCAGTCATTTAGTCTTGTGTCGGGCCGGATAACACAAGACGATGGGCCGGATTCGGCCCGCGGATCTTGTGTTTGACACCCATGCCCTAGCCCAGTGTTTCTCAACTCCAGTCCTCAAGACCCACTAACAGGCCAAGTTTTCAGGATTTCCTCAGTATTGCACAGGTGATGCAATTATTGTCAATGCATTCTGTTGGAGATCCTGACACAGGTGATATAATTATTGTCAGTGCATTCTGTGGGAGATCCTGAAAACATGACCTGTTGGTGGATCTTGAGGACTGGAGTTGAGAAACACTGCTCTAGCCTATTAGTGATCTAAAGGCCATTGCCCATGAAAAACGGGCTAAGAATCTTCAGGAATGCTGTCACAAACTGCTGTCTGAAAATGCATCACATCTACAGTGGTTCATAACAGCAAAAAGTGCTCTTCTAAGCAGTAAAGACTAGTGATGAGCGATTACGTTGACTATCATCATCGGGTCGATAGTCGATATCGGCAATTATCAAGACGATTTCCGATAATCGATAATAGATTATCGTCGATGACCATTAAAGTCCATGGAGAGGAACAACACCTTTATTCGTACACCCAAACAGGGCTGGAGAAGCTGGAATTTAAAATCACAACAGTCAACTGGATATGTGCTACATCTTAGGCAACCCCACTTAGGTTATAAAAGCCACAGAAAAAAAGTCACAGACCATTCACTATCCCTGTCTTGGGGCCCACCATGCCCCTTAAACCTGCATGACCAAAAATTTTAAAAAAGTGCCAGGGGGAGTATGATTTGAAATCATTTACTGAACTGGACTAGACACCCCTGCCCTGGCCACAGCATGACCCCAAACCTGCTAAACCCCAGATTAAAAATCCCGGAAATGGGAGTTTTAAACCCCCATTTTAGTTGAACGGGACATGAACTATATCTGTCCTGTACCGCAGTATGACAAAAAACCCTGTCGCCCCACAGATTAAAAAGTGCGGGAAAAAAGGAGTCTTTGAACCACCTTTTTAGTTGAACTGGACTTTGACTATCCCTGTCCTGGGTAACCTACATTTGTTCAAGTTTTCCCTGTACCTCCCTTGTACAATTCAGAGGAAATTTGTTACTATTTTGTACATGCAAGTTTTTTAGTATTTTTAATTCTAAAAAACTTTTTAAAAATAGGATGGAATCCCACCAGTCTTTTTTTCCCTTTTTTTTTTTAAATTTGTATTAAAGGGGTTTGTCTCACTACAGGAATTGTATATTTTAAAAATCTTGCAAAAACAATCATTTTGCAATATGTGGTCCATTAACTTTTCTACCTATTCCTTTTTTTGCGCACCATCCCCCTTTTGACCCATTTTTGACAATTGGAAGAGAAATGTCTGTTAGAGACCAATTTTTTTACAATGGACTGTAGTAAGCTGCATTTCCAGCAAAATCCCCCAAAAAATTCAAAACATGACTCTTGAGCCACTTTTGACAATTGTGAAGAAAAAAGTCTGTTAGAAACAAAATTTTTTTTAAAATAGGACCTGTAGTATTGCTGCATTTAAAGCGATGACCCAAAAAAATTATAAAATATTTCTCAGCCAGTTAAAAATTGTAAAGGAGAAAATCCACTTAGACCCCAAATTTTTCTTTTCCAAAGCCATGATTATAGTGATCTACAGCACCAGCCCCCCAAAAAATTATTAAAATGACTTCTCAGCCATTTTAAAAATTGTGGGGAGAAACCCATTTTAAAAAACCCCACATTTCGTTCCAAAGGACCATGATTATAGCTTATCTAAAGACCGACCCCAAAAAATTATAAAAATTATTCTTAGCATGTTAAAAATTGTGAGGGAGAAATGCCACTTAAAAAGCCACTTTTCTTTTCCCAAAGGGAACATGTTATAGCTGTTCTCACAGCCCCTCCCCCAAAACCATTGCCCAATGCGAAAAATTCTAAAATAAAGTGAGAAAAGGAAAAAGGTTTTGTCAGAAACCCTTTGGGTGTCTTTTCAGCCCCTTTCACGCAAAACCTGCAAAATGAGCTTTTGGGGAAAAAGAAAAAAAATTGCGAAAGAATGAATTTTAAAAAAAGTTTCAAGGGGCCCCATTTCTTTTTGAAGAGGAATGTAAAGTTCCGGCAACAACGGTGACCTCGGCATTTGGGGCCCACAACATCATCAAAAATCCATCCCTGATTATTTGATGAAATCAAACAAACCACATTTTCGGGGAAAAGCCGGATGCTTTTTGTCTGTAATGACTCCCTGCTGGGCGAGGTCCGCTTTATAAACGCTGGCTGTGGGAGGACAAAAACACCTCTATGGCGTGGTAGCGAGCTGGGCCATTCATCATTTTGGTTTTACCCAAAGTAAATTGGGGTCCGGAAAACATCCAAAAAATGGTTTTGGGAACGCAGATAGTGTGCACCTGATCTTAAAAGTGGCCGGGTTTTGGATGTGTGCCCTGCATTACATGCGTTGGTGAGGTGGAAATAAAGATTGCCAAAGGGGTCCCCCCCATTAGGTTCTGCCACCTTGCCTGGCTGCTGCCGCTACGGCTATTGGCATCTTTTGCTGTACGTCGGACGTTGTTCCCCCCCGTGATTTTTAAAGAAGTGGCAGACGAACAGATGTCCCCATTTTGATCAATCAAAAGGTTCCTTTTCCTCATTTTACTTCTATTTTGGGTGGGGGGAAAGGAAAGTGCTGGTTTTGTTTTGTACCCGGGGATCCAGGAGGTGGCCCCCGTAACTGTTGCATTTTGTGGCCTTAATGGAGGATCATTTTGGAGGAAATGGAGCTCCAACACCATGTGAGAGATGGAGCTTTGTTTTCCCCCAAGCCTCTGGGTTGGGGGAAAACTAGCAAAACTGATCTTCCCTCTTCCTCCTCCGCCTAAAATTCGCGCCAACCTCTTTCCAAGGCAGGGACCGGTAACAGGGTGCCAGGAATCCCTCCCCCCCTCCTCTCTGCTTCCCCCGGCACAGCTTCAACACAGCCCTGACTGCCTCAGATGAGCCCCTGAGAGCTGAGCGCCCCCTTGCAAGCCCTGGACCCCGAACCAAATGCCTAATGAAGCCCGAAAATTGTAAATGCGGGCCTTGGGATTCGACGGAGAGAAAGGTCCGTGTCCGATCTGTGTCCTCTCCCCCCGTCGCTGGGGGCCCTGATGTTTCAGAGTTCCAACTTCTTTCCAAAACAAAGATCCCCAATGGTCATGCTGACAAGGGCATTGTTCGCACTGACCATTTTGGTGGCTTCTTCAAAAACTGGCAGGATGGTCAGAGCTCTTTCACCCGCCTCCCTTCAACACCCCGAGGTTTGCACCGCTCTGTAGGCCATGTGTCACTTGTCTGCGTTATGGCTTGCGCTGCTGCCACAATTTGGAGCATGTGGAGGGTGGAAATTTCCCGGTGTTGCCACGTCAACAATGGCGGTTGACGGGGAGGGGCCGAGGAGGCAAAGCGTCGGCGGGTGAAGCGGGTGCAAAAGGCGGAAAGTGCCCATCAGACTCGAGCCTTCCACAGACAGTTCAGCGGGGTAGCGCTTTAGAAATTTTGGAACGGTTATCATGTGCCCGGAAGGGGTGTGCTCCAGCCTCCAAACTTTTGGGCGGCCAGCAGATTTGCCCCTTTTCCAAACCCCCTTGCCTGGCACAAGGTTCTTGTCACCAACCACGTCGGTCTTTGCGGGGAGCCGTCCCAAATTTTTCCCGGGCCTGTGTGTAGGTTCCAAGACGATTAATTTAAAAAGGCCCGGGTTTCTCTGGGGCCCCCGGGTGCCACCGAGGAAACCTTGGGGGGAAAAAACCGCACCTCCCTGGGTTTTGAAGAGTGTGCGCCAAAACCTGGAGCCACCGTCCCACCAAAAATCTACCCGCTCCTCAGTGAGGCACGAGATAGGGCCTTTGGCCCTGTTTCTTCCCTTTTCGGTGGTCGTGGACTTTTCCGGACACGATGCGAAAAATCTTGAAAAAATTTTTGAACCTGGCTGGCCAGGGCGGGACGGTTTTTCTTGCTGGCTTGGTATTGGGGGGGGGCAAGGGCCAGACGGGTGGAACCCTCTGTGTCCACCCGACGGAAAGGCAACATTTCCAAGGCCAAAAGCCTGGCAAAGCCACATTCAGGCTTTTGGCTTTTGGGGTGGTTTTTGGGGTTAAAATGTTTTTTTCTGCTCCCAAAAACCCGGGAAGAAAAGGTGGCTGCCTTTTTGGGGCCCCTGTCGTCGTGCAGGGCGCAAATGATGAAGGGAAGGGGTAGGTGGTCTCTGGTGGGGTGGTGGACTCGGGTGGGTGGAGGTGAAGTGGAGGCGATCCTTTTCATGACTTGAAGACATGGGCAACTGAGGGCGTTGGTGGTGGCGGGGGGGGGGGGGCGGAGAAGAGGGGGTAAGTGGTGGAAGCCCACATCGTGTCCTTTTTTTTGTTTTCCTCCATTTCAATATGCTTGCTGCATGTGAAAGCAGTTGGTGGTGGTTAAAAACCCCAAGATTCTGCCTCTATATGCGTTTCGGCATAGGCGGAATGACATCTTGGGGAATAAGGGGGTTGCCCAAAGAAGGCCCAGCTTGAGAGGTCCTGGACCTTTTCGACGGGTAAGCGAGGGGAAAGGGGTTTCCGCTGACCGGGGTAGCGGATCATATCACGGACTTTGCAACCGCCCTCCCCTTTTGAGGCGGGCCCGTACGACACTACCCCCTCGTCTTCCTCCTGTCCCGTGACGAAGCGTCGCAAGCAATTCTGCTGAAAAAAACCACTTGGATCCGCAATTCGTCATCATCATCATCAACACAGGTTTACTTGGTGTCCTGACTTCTGCATCCCGGAGGTGTGGGCTACAAGAAGAGGCACTGCAAGGGGTTGCCGACCGCCCGGGATTTTTGCTGTTGACCTCTTCCCTTTTCCTCCTTGTGGACAGTAAAAATGGGCGTAGAGCGACAAAAAAATCCCTTTGACCTCTTTATTTTTAACATGCCTTCTGACCCCAAAACCCCATTTTGCATCAAAAGAGGTCTTTAGAAAAAGGGGTTATCCACAGTGGTGGGTAAAAGTTGACTTTGGGCTGCCCTTCGCTTCAGTTGGGGATGTGATGATGATGATGACAAAATTTGGGCCGTGATGGGGGACAAGGGATAAGACTGCTGGATGCAGGTTTTAACACTGAAGAACAGATTTGGCGCCTTTTTTTATGAGATTCACAGGGCCCCCGACCCCGCACGCAGGCCCCCCGATCCTCAACGAGTCCCTGGAGGTGTTGTCGCCCGCACTGGAAGGGCACCTTCTCTCGACCTCTACCTCCCTTTCCTACCCCCTCTTTGCTTGCTTACCCCTGCATTTCGTCCATATTAGAAAGATAAAAATTTGAAAGGTTTTTGGAAAAGTTTTGGAAAGTTCTTATTAAAAGACGGCAAATCCAGCTTTTCTTAAATCCCCCTAATTTCCTAAGCCAAATAGATTGAAAATGAAATGTTTCTTGGAAATTTTCCTGTGAAATGCGGTTGGGGAAGAACCTAAGACAAAATCAACAGTGTTCTTTCCCTTTATCCCAGGGTTTACAACTGCCAGTGGGAAAAGAATTGATAGTTTTCAACAAAATATCATACAGTGCGTTTGCGCCAAACTGAGATTCAACGGGCCCAATAAAAAATATTCAGAAGTTTTTCACGATGAGAAAAAGTTTTTTTTTTAAGCAAAAAGACAAACAGAACTGTTGCAGGAAAAAATTTTTTACGAATTGTCGTAAACTGACTTTTGAAAAAAAAAGGGCCGCCCACGTCAATACAGCTTTTTAAAAACTATTTGGTTAACAAACGGTGGTTTTTGGCACCTATAAATACACCTGTGGTGACTACAAAATTGCTGTATTCAAATTTAAGTGCAAGTGGCTCTATGAACAAAGTTTGGACGGGCGCCCAAAGTGAAAAACACGTAATTAAATTGTGTAGGATAATGAAACGGTTTTTTGGGCACCTATAACTACACCTGCGGTGACTACAAAATTGCTGTATTCAAATTTAAAGGGTGCAAGGTGGCTCATGAACAAAGCTGGACTGCGCCAAAGTGAAAAACACGTAATTAAAATTGTGTAGGATAATAAAATGTGTTTTTTTGCACATATCAATATACCTGCGGTGACTATAAAATTGCTGTATTCAAATTTTAAGTGCAAGGTGGCTCGATGAACAATGCTGGACTGCGCCAAAGTGAAAAGCAAGTAACTAAATTGTGTACGGAAAATTTAAACCAGGTTTTTTGCACCTATAAATTTACACCTGCGGTGACTACAAAATTTTGCTGTATTCAAATTTAAGTGCAAGGTGGCTCTATGAACAAAGCTGGACTGAGCCCAGGCTCGGACTGGGCCGCCGGGGGATCGGGGAACCCCTCCTTTTGGGCCCCCCCCCCGAAGCCGCGGGGGGGCCCCGGAGGCCCAGTCCATCGCTCCCCGGGGCCCGCCCGCGATCCGGTCACAGGACGCCCGGGACCTGCGTCCCGAGCGCCCAGAGACCGGCCCGGGAGTTGGGGACTAATTTCCCCGACTCCCGGGGCTGCGCGGTGTCAGCGGACGTAGGCGGCGCGGTGACGTCACGTCACCACGCCGCCTATGCAGGGGGCCATTACGGAGCCGGCGGGGAGCTCGGAGTGGCCGGGGCCGGCCAGGAGCGGGAGCCGGAGCCAGGTAAGTGGCTGGTTGTTTTTTTTTGGTTTTTTTTATTTAAACTATCTAAGGGGGGGCCCTGGCTACTAAGGGGGCCCCTGACTACTAAGGGGGCCCCTGAATAGTATGAGGGTCCCTGGCTACTAAGGGGGCCCCTGACTACTAAGGGGGCCCTAACTACTAAGGGGGCCCCTGGCTACTATGGGGGGCCCTGGCTACTATGGGGGGCCCTGGCTACTAAGGGGGCCCCTGACTACTATGGGGGGCCCAGGCTACTAAGGGGGGCCCTGGCTACAATTGGGGGCCCCGGACTACTAAGGGGGGCCCTGGCTCCTAAAGGGGGGCCCTAGCTACTAATGGGGCCCTGGCTTTCTATTGGGGCCCTGGCTATAAGGGGGGCCCTGGCTATATTGGGGGCCCTGACTACTAAAGGGGGGCCCTGGCTACTATTGGGGGCCTGGCTACTTAAGGGGGCCCTGGCTACTATTTGGGCCCTGGCTACAAGGGGGGCCCTGGCTACTATGGGGGGCCCTGGCTACGAAGGGGGCCCTAACTACTAAGGGGGGCCCTAACTACTAAGGGGGCCCATGGCTACTATGGGGGGCCCTCACTACTATGGGGGGCCCTGGCTACTATGGGGGGGCCTAGATACTAAGAGGGGTTCTGGCTACTAAAGGGGGCCCTGGCTACATAAAGGGGGCCCCTGACTACATAAAGGTGCCCCTGGCTACATAAAGGGGGCCCTGGCTACTAAAGGGGGGCCCTAGCTACATAAAGGGGAGTCCTGATTTACAAAAGGGGGTCCCTGACTACTAAGGGGGCCCCTGGCTACTTAAAGGGGGCCCTGACTACCTAAAGGGGGGCCCTGACTAACTAAGGGAGCCCTGACTACCTAAAGGGGGCCCTGACTACCTACACACTAGCTAAAGGGGGCCCTGACTATCTAAAACACTGCTAAAGGAGGCCCTAACAAACCTGTATAACTACCTAAAGGGGACCCTTAACGCCTGTATACTCCCTAAAAAAGAGACCCCAAAACTGCCTGTATACTCCCCCTAAAGGAGGCCCCCCCCCTTAACTGCTTTTAATAGTACCTAAAAGAGACCTTAACTGCCTGTATACTCCTAAAAGAGACCCTTAAACTGCCGTATAACTCCCTAAAAAGAGACCCCTAGCTGCCTGTAATACTACCAAAAAGGGAAAGGCCTTAACTGCCTGTATACTACTTAAAGGAGGCCCAAAAACTGCCTGTATACTACCTAAAGGGGAGTCCCTAATGCCTGAAATACTCCCCTTGGGCCCAACCCCCCCATTCCGACACTGAATATGTAATGAGATGTACTGACAGCAGGCTACAGCCTCTTGTGTAGCTTAGAGCTGTAGTCACAGTTTTTCAGGAATAATTGATGTCAATATCAATGTATTTAAAGGGTTTGTCTCACTACGAAGATCATAGTTTAAAAGGGGACCAAAAATCTAAGCATATACGTCCTTGGTTACCATTAGCAAAGTGCTATGGTTTAAGAGAATGGGCTGCTTTGTTTGTGCTTAGCAACAGTGTGTGAGCCCAGGTCGGGTTACGCTCAGCTAAAGCATTACTGGCGGTCGGCTGAGTTCTGTCCTGTCCAGGTTGCGAACGAGAATGTGCAAGCAAAGGAGATGCAGTGAACAGGTCGCAGATGGGAACGAGAGAGAAAACATCCTTCTTTCCCAGAGTCCTGAATGTCTAATGCCCATTCTTGTCCCACAGGAAAGAGAGAAAAAAACACCCATCTTTCACAGAGTCCTGAATGTTAAGTGCCCATTCTAGTCCCACGAGAGAGAGAGAAAACAAAAATCATCCATCTTTCCCAGAGTCCTGAATGTCAAATGATCATTCTCGTCCCACGAGAAAGAGAAAAAAAATCACCCATCTTTCCCAGAGTTCTGAATGTCAAATGCCCATTCTAGTCCCACAGGAGAGAGAAAGAGAAAAAAAATCACCCATCTTTCCCAGAGTTCTGAATGTCAAATGCCCATTCTAGTCCCAAGTCGTACATAAAACAGAAAGAAAAAACACAGCAGTCCCATCTAAGATGTGCAGTCTTACAACAGCGGACCCAGGTAAATCTCATGTCCAGTCCCACATAAAAAAAAAAATAAATTGTGAGACAGATGCAAGGTCCCACGTAAACCACTTGTGAGACAGATGTGCAGTCCCATGTAAACACAAACTGATAAAGTGTATACTTTTGTTCTTCAGATCTGTATAGGCCAGAGGTGTAATAATCTGCAGGATATTTCACTGTGTGAGAGAGACAGAGAAAAAAAATCACCCATCTTTCCCAGAGTCCTGAATGTCAAATGCCCATTCTAATTACAAAGTACAGTCATGGCCAAAAGTTTTGAGAATGACACAAATATGATATTTCCACATGATCTGTTGCCCTCTAGTTTTTATGTGTGTTTGTCAGATGTTTTTATCACATACAGAAATACAAGTGCAATAAATTTTTATGATTAACAAAAGCTTTTATTGACATCAGTTGAATGAGTTAATGCAGCAAGTCAATATTTGCAGTGTGTGACCCTTCTTCTTCAGGACCTCTGCAATTCTCCCTGGCATGCTCCAATAAATTCTGGACCAAATCCTGACTGATAGCAGTTCATTCTTGCACAATCAATGCTTGATTTTGTCACAATTTGTTGGTTTTTTGTTTGTCCACCCGTCTTTTGATGATTGACCACAAGTTCTCAATGGGTTTAAGATCTGGGGAGTTTCCAGGCCATGGACCCAAAAATCTCTATGTTTTGTTCCCTGAGCCATTTAGTTATCACCTTTGCTTTATTGCAAGGTGCTCCATCATGCTGGAAAAGGCATTGTTGATCACCAAACTGCTCTTGGACGGTTGGGAGAAGTTGCTTTTGGGGAGGACATTCGGGTTTACCATTCTTTATTCATGGATGTGTTTTTAGGCAAGACTGTTAGAGAGCCGATTTCCCTTGGCGAGAAAGCAACCCCACAATGAATGGTTTCTGGATGCTTTACATTTTGGCATGAGACAAGATGGTGTATCGCTCACCTTGTCTTCCCCCGGAACAAAGCTGTTTTCCAGATGTTCCAAACATTCGGAAAGGGGATTCATCTGAGAAAATGACTTTAACCCAGTCCTCAGCACTCCACTCCTGTACCTTTGGCAGAAATCAGTCTGTCCCTGATGTTTTTTCTGGAGAGAAGTGGCTTCTTTGCTGCCCTCCTTGAAAACCAGGCCTTGCTCCATGAGTCTCGCCTCACAGTGCGTGCAGATGAAACTCACACCTGCCTGTTTGCCATTCCTGAGCAAGCTCTGCACTGCTGGTAGCCCGATTCCGAAGCTGAAACATTTTTTAAGAGACGGTCCTGGCGCTTGCTGGTCTTTGTTGGGCACCCCGGAGCCTTTTTGGCAAAAAATGGAACCTCTCTCCTTGAATTCCTTGATGATGCGATAGATTGTTGACTGAGGTGCAATCTTTCTAGCTGTGATACTCTTCCCTGTTAGGCCAGTTTTGTGGGAGTGCAATGATGACTGCACGTTTTTTCTTTAGTGATAACCATGGTAACGAAGAGAAAACAATGATCTAAGCAAACCAGCCTCCTTTTAAAGTGTCCCCTGGTGTGATTCTTACTTAATCATGACAGATTGATCTCCAGCCCCGGGCCTCATTTAACACCCACACCTGTGTTAATGGAGCAGTCACTGAAACAATGTTAGCTGGTCTTTTAAGGCAGGCCTGCAATGAAGTTGAAATGTGTTTTGGGAGAAAAAGTTCATTTTCTAGGCAACTATTGACTTTGCAATTAATTGCTGTTAAGTGATCACCTTTATAACATTCTGGAGTATATGCAAATTACCATTATAAAACCTGATGCAGTAGACTTTGTAAATTAACATTTGTATCATTCTCAAAACTTTTGGCCATGACTGTATATAGAGAGAGCGAGAAATGTAGATATACACTATTGAGTTACACTTAGCTTTTCACTTCCAGCTGAGAACCTCTCCCTTCCCCCAGCTCACACAGAGTGAATCATCACATGCACACTGTGGTGAAGATACACCCTGCTGGGAGGAGAAACATGCCCCTCCATTTTATAACCTCTGCTTGGCAACCAGCATAAACGGCTGCCAACCGTTGTAACGAGACAACCCCTTAAAGATAAAGTCAGTGGTCTTCATTAAAATAACCCACCATTATGAGTCTTCATGGTAACAGACGACAAACCCTGTAGAGTCTGATTCTTCAGCCTTCCTGCCTTCCATCTCTATTTTTTGCAAACCTACTGAATATATACTGTATGTATATAAGCAAGAAGCATTGCAGGTAATATGACTGCAGGATGAAATGACACAGGTTGGTATTACATATCTTTTTCCTTGAGTTTCTGGGGCTGGGAGTAGTTGTCTGACAACTACCATTGTCAGATATCTTTCATAAGGCTCATTTATCTGTCTCTCACCTTTCTTGGCAGCTTGTCACAGTAAGAGAACGTGAGAGACATTCTTACCTGCATCTATGCCTATAGGGTGAAAAGTCCAGATGTTTATACGTAGTTCAGTAGTGACATAAGTCAGGAAGAAAGTTACTGGTGCTTTCGCTTGCCCAGTTTACAAAAGAAATAGACAGATCTGTCAGAAAAAAAAGGTTAAAAGGGTTAAAAACTTTTGGTTAATAGGGAAAAATAACATGAAATAGATGGATACGTTCATCGCTCATGTATGTTTCTATTAATAAGGTAGATTTTAAGAATTACAAAAGAATCTGTTTTCAATTTACCTGAGAGTAAGTTCACGCAGTGTTATGCCTTGCGGTGGTGGAACCCATTAGGGCAACGTGATAAAAGGTACCTCACTAGATAATACAACGTAGCCACCACAGCACCATAGGGATCAATAAAGCAAACGTAGTACTAGTTGAACTATATTTGCTCTGTTTTCCAAATGTACATGCTTTCTATGCAGGACACAGAAGAGAGGCTTACCATGTTTCTGCATTCTGCACATAAAGGGCGACATGTATGAATGGGGCTGCGAAAGATATCTGGCGTCTTTTCTGCCCGACATCAGGCGCAGCACCATTCGCATTAGTGTAACCCCCCCTGTACGCCATTATCGGGCGCATTACATAGCGGCCGCGGCACTTTGCAATGCTTCTGATCTGGGGGGCGTGCAGGAGGCGGGGCGCACTAGAACAGTACGAAGCTATAGATTCTAGCTTAAGTCTGGCATTTCTGGGCGCATTACAGCTGGAACAGGTAGAGCACTTTCAAAGTGGTATACCTGATCCAGAAATGTTGTCCTAGCGCTAGAATGTGCCTGATTTATGACCTGCTGTAGAACAGGCTCATAAATCAGGTGCATTCTATGCCATTATTATGTGCATGAAATTTTTCCGTTCATGCGCCAAATTTCATGCATGTCTTCCAAAGCATATATGACGGGGAAAAGAGCAAACTTAGTCAGAACAGGACTACATTTGCTCTTTTAATTTCTACAAGGCTCTAAAGGCAATGTTGAAGAATCTGTCAGGGTAATTTTTTTCAGGGTACCTCAATGGATACCAGCGATGAACAGCATGACGCCAGGTGTACTAATCCTGACTTGCCTTTATTTTTCAAAGGCGTTGTACTACACCACAGCATCTGGTGCATCAGTGTGACAAGCCACGGAGAGGTTCATTTGCAGAGCCACAAGTGCACTTCTGTACCATGCAACCATGTTGGGCGACATCCCCTCTGGTCCTTTAACATCTCTGCTACCGGCTCCCACTTAGGTATGCGCTTGGCAATTTAAAGGACCAATGCAAGCCACCCAGTCTCTCTAACCTATCCCCTACCACCTATGGATATTTAAAAGGACACTTCCCCCCAGCCCATTGCCAGATTGTTGGTGCATTTAGGTGCTATTAGAATGTGTTATAGTGTACATTCTCCATTCTACAATTTAATTCTGCCTTTCCTTATCTTCTTCCTGTGACCCATTTACAAAAGAACATTGTGACCCAACCCATGTCTCTACTTGACCCTACTGTCCCATGCCTATGTGTCATCATCAAGAGTCGCAATCTGGAAGTTTCCTACAGATGAGTCCACTTTAGGGTTTTGAAGTTGAAGACCAGGGGCTCTTTAGATCCTGCTTCTCAGCATACGCCAACATCATGGACTAGTACAGTGTCTATGCAGAATAAGGTCAAGCAGGAGAATGAAGTGCATATCATAGGACCTATGAGTACATTATCCTCCTGCTCCGCCTGGGCTTCATTCTTCATTCATTTTTCACAGGTACTTTAACAGAGATATAAATACAAAATATCTAATTTGTTTATATCAGGACCAGAATCTTTGATAATCCTAATAATCAATTAAAGATATATCATATAATGAAAATATATATCACTTTGTAAAATAGTAAGAAAAAAAAATATTTACCTATTTTATGCCATTTTTTGCTGACCAGTAAGTTATCATTTCCATCTTAGGACATGAGAAAGCAGTTTTAGGGTATGTTCACATAGCGTATTTCTGGGACGTATTTCGGAGCATAATTGCACTGTAATGCGTCTGAAGTACACCCTGGAAATACTCAATGAGTGCTATGAGAAGCTGATGTTTTCCCCGCCACGTACTGTTTGCCCACACTTCTTTCTGGCGGAAGCTACAGTGAATGTGAGTGCTATTGAAAGTACACGCTGGTCAGCGCGTACTTTCAATAGCAGGCATATATCAGCGTGCATAGCTATGCACTGCTACAGTTTATGCTGTGTGAACCCAGCCTTGCTGTGTACTATCAAAGCATCCAAAAAATATCAAAGCAACACAAAAAATACTGAAAAAATATATAAACTTTATTAACAAATACAACTAAATATACAAATAAAAAACACATTCAGGAAAGTACACCGCACTCAATATGAATACAGTATACACGTAAAGTTATATGGTCACAAATGCATAATAACATCTGGGAATATTCAAAATGGTATATTCAAATACTGGTCAAAAAATATGTATAAATATGCATAAACCAAATTACACAATGTCAAAAAATAATACTTAACAAAGGATGGTTCCAGAGAAATAAAGTGATCAGCAGACCACCATGCAGCCCCACAGTGGTCTGTTGGTCACTTTATTTTCCTGGATGTGTTCTTTTTATTTGTATATTTACATTTTAGTTGTATTTGTTAATACCATTTATATATTTTTTCAGTATTTTTGGTGTTGGTATCTTTTGTTTGCTTTAGTATATTGTTCACAATGCATATTCATGCTGATTTTGCATAGTCCCGGATTATATGCACTAGGGGCGACATGTATGAACGGGGCTGCGCCAGAAATCTGGCATCTTTTTAGCCAAAAAACTAGCGCAGTCCTGTTCGCCCTATTTGTAACAAGGCACACTCCAATACCAGACACATTACAGAGCGCCTGCGGCACTTTGTAATACACCTGAGATCGGGGGGCGTGCTGGAGACGTGTCACACTACAACCGCACAAAGTTACACATTTATAGTTTCAGTGCCGCAAATCCAGGAACATTACTGCTAGAACAGGTAGAGCACTTTAAAAGTGGTTTACCTGAGCCAGAAGTGTCGTTTTGTAGCTAGAAAGTGATCAATCTATGACCCGCAATAGAACAGGTTCCTATATTCAGGCACATTCTACGCTACAAATGTGCACAAAAAAATGGAGCCTGGGCACCAAAAATCATACATGCCATCCTTGGTGTTTTTGTATAGCCTCAGTATCCTCAGAGACAAGCATTATTTCAAATATCTACAAATATGTTTTGAATAAGAATGAAAATCATGGAGTTGTCATGTCCTTTTCCAGTGTATCATATTCATGATAGATTTGTACAGGCTAGGAGAGGTTTGCTTTTTCCCTTGCATTTTGTAGGAGCTTCTTTTTTCCAAGTCCTAGCAATCTCATTATAAATGAATGCCTGTTGCTTTTTACGTGGAGATGCTTTTTAATTGCCAAAAATATAAAAGTTTTCCTATGTGTTATACTGTGGCTTTCTGCATGCTGGTGTGAACTAGTATCTAGAGCATTTTCTCATTAATATCCGGCACCTGCTATATCTTTCTCGTGCAGTATATGGGCCAGAGACGCCTGTTGCTGGGACTCAGTATATGTTCCAGCAATTGAGCAGTAATTGTAGCTTTGTAGTTTTTTGGTAATTTATGTCCCATTTTTTCTGTGGTTTTATTTTTAATAGTGTCGGGACTCGCAAGAAATGAGGAGCCTTGCTGGGGCTTGCAAGCTTGCGTGATGTAGCTACCGTATCAACTAATACCTCATATTTGATATTTTTCCTGTATGTTATAATTTTTTGCCCTAAAACACTGGGGAGCTTAGGGCACAAGTATTTTATGCAGGACACCCTTTAAGTGCTGGGCAGCCTGCCCATTTGAATATTATGGGCGTTATTGGCTGTAACCCAGCATGGTGTTCCTGTATGAATGGCAGGACCCATTGTATCGCCTTATCTATATGCAACTTCATCAGTACTGTTGCATTTGTGTAGTCTCCCTATGTGTTATACTGCGGCTTTTTGCATGCTGGTGTGAACTAGTATCTAGAGCATTTGCTCATTAATATCCAGCACCTGCTATATCTTTCCCATGCAGCATATGGGCCAGAGATGCCTGTTGCTGTGACTCAGTATATCTTTCAGCTATTGAGCAGTAAGTGTAGCTTTGTACTTTTTGGTAATTTATGTCCCATTTTTTCTGTGTTTTTATTTCCAAAAAATATATACACATATAAGTGTGCCCGTCCCCTTAATACAGTAAAATGCATTGTTCATAGTAAATTGTCTTTTTATTTTTCTGACATCCTTTGACACTACAATGCCTTATGTTATCTCTCATGATTGCTAAAACAAAATCTCTTTTGTATTTGCCACAGGCTGAATTCAAAACATTATGTAGCTGAAATGAAAGGTTATTTAAGGTCTGAATGTATCAGTCCATGATACCTTTGTGCCCAACATGTTTGTCAATACATAGAAACTTAAATGAATAATTTTGTGTGTAACTTAAATAATTGAGAGATACTAACGAAACAGTGCAGTATTTGTAGCATTGAAAACATTCATGTTTAGGAGTTTTGTTCCTCTTCCATTCACTACCTTGGAGTGGAACATTGTTAATTTACTTTGACTAACAAAACATTGTTGCCAAGTTGGCTTATAATATTAACAAAAGCTGTGTTTTAGGCAGCTTAATACAAGATTACAATTACAATGTTCTACTCACTGAGCTGTAGTTCCCCTTTCTGTTCTCATTAGGAGCTAGGGTCCTGGCGCACAGTAAGATTAATGAGTAAGAAAAATTATCTAAATTAGAAATGACAAAGCAGCTTTTATGCCAAAATGTAATTTTTGTACCAACAAGCCTAAGCTAATTTTACTAATTATAGAGAAATAGTGGTTTTTTCATTGTTCTGTTTTCTGTTATGATAAGTAAAATTGTGATCTCTGAGCATCTTGTGCTAATTAGAAAATGAAATATTAAATATTCTTAAAAAACGCCATTTAACAGAATGAGAATGTAACATGTCTGTCCACCAGGAATGACCTCTGCCTTTTATTCCCAAAGATGAAGTTAAAATGATGGAAATGATATTCCTATCCTACAAGATTAACATAAATCAATCTCACTGCATAAACCTGCACTTCATAATGCTGTAGTCTATTTCACAACACTGGAACCGGATAGACAGGTTTTTTAATACATAAACAGATCTTGCACAAAAGAAAAGCTGATTTCCATTATAGTCTGCTACATAACACTGATGAATGAACTGCCTGTCACATGACTAGGAGTGTTGAATGATTAGAGCTCTTGTTCTCGGAGATTTTTAAAGATATAGACAGACATTTACATACATACACATATGTAAAATTTGTATTAACAGAATAATATTGGTCCTCTCCTCCCAAGAACAGTCCAAATATAACCAAGTGAGATTATAGTGTTTAGCAAACACAGTGACTCAGACTGGGGAAGGTGCCAGGCAATCTCTGCTAATGGACCAGTGGTGTCAGGAACAGTTAGTGGATCCACTGTGTCAGTCGCCAGTTTGGCGGAAGGCCACGCTGAGAAGCGGAGACTAAGGAGCTTCTGGTCTTCACTTTTAACCCCACAAGGGGGCTTGTACTATGCTGCAGGGAATTACTGGGTCGCTACCCCTGATGTGATCACTTGTGGTGACTGCTGCTGTGCAAGTTTGGTGGGGAAGGGTCAGGCAGAAGCGTAGTTGGGTCACAACCAGGAGGTTGAGGTACGTGATGTACATTTGTAAATTGGCACTAGGTCAGTTGAAGGTTGACACTGGAAAGTTACTAACAGGAGAATAAGCCAAACATAGGGCAAATACAACAACAAACTGGCAAGGAATGCTGCGGGAAGCTGCAACTATATACAGGTAGGACCCAAAGCATTAGCTCTAGGAAAGCTGATGGAGGGCACTGACCCTTTAAATCAGGGTGGTGTGTGTCTGCACAGGCTCTAAGGAGAGAAACTGCAGCAGAGAGCCTGCAGGCAGTAGGACATTGGGAGCAATGAGTGAAAATGCGGGCGCATCTGTGGCTGTTACCAGCAGCCGCAGCATAACCCTTAATAAATAGAAGAATGGTAGCGAAATAATTGTGCCCCTTCCCTTGACCTGTAAGAAGCCAATGGGTATATCCAGTTTCTTTGACTGCAGTTACATAATTGGGGCACTTCTGAACGTCCAGCCCATACATTATTAAGTGAGATTAATGTGTGATTTGTGAGCACAGTGTCCCAGACTGGGTAATACACCAAGCAACCTAATAGACCGATAGATGAAAGGTAGCTGAATAATTGTGCATAATTCAACCACAATTACCTTGACATGAATGAAGCCAATGGGTGTATCCATTTCCTTGAATGCAGTGACATAATTGGGGCAAAACAGCCAGTCCATGCATAACCAAGTGAGATTATAGTGTGGTTTGCAAGAACAGTGACTCAGACTGGGTAAAGTGCCAAGTAATCTGTACTAATAGACCAATAAATAAAAGTTAGCTGAATAATTGTGCATATTGCGTCCACACGACCAGAAGGAAGCCAATGGGTTTATTCTATTTCTTTGAATGTAGGGACATAATTGAGGCATAAACATAGAAAGGTATTTTTACTGTAAAAGCAGTGAGACTTTGGGACTCTCCACTAAAGGAACTTTTCATGGTGAACTTACTTAATGAGTCCAAAAGGGGTCTGGATGCATTTCCAGATTATTGAAAAAGGGTCGTTCATCCAGGGATTTATTCTGATTATCAGATTGGAGTCAGAAAGGAATTTTTCTCTTAAATAAAGACAATTGGCTTCTGCTTCATGGAGTCAATACTGTAGTATGAGCTGAACTGAACTGTATGGATACCTTTCTTTTTATACTTATATGTATATAACTGTAACATCTAAATGTACTGAAAAACAATGCATTGAATTTAATCAATCATGGTCAAAAGTTTGTAATTGAATATCCTCATAACATCATCACAAGTTATTTTACCATTAATGTTAGTAACATTTCAGGTAAGTAAAAAACCCTACATTAGACCTTTGTAGCATTCAGTTAGATCGCCACCCAAATAGGAAGACCTATGTGTCCATGTTAACAGTTCAGAACCAAGTCGCTACATGGAATACATGGACGTGGATGCCAATCTTTAATGCTGTAAAGGCCTGACGAAGGGTTTTATTTACCCAAAATATTGCTAACTTTAACCATATTATAACTTCTCATGACATTAGGAGGATATTACATTATAAAATTTTGACTATGAACTGTTATATACAGTATGTTACACTAGTATAGGGACTCGCAAGACTATGGGGACCCTTGACGTGGGTTGCAAGCTTGTGTAATTGGCCAGTTATCAACTAATACCTCATATTTCATCATTCATATTTTTACAGTATGTAGTTTTGCCTTTTATACAGGGGAGTTGAGGGTGTCAGTATAAATTGTTGAACACTTGTGATAAGCCAGGCAGCCAACTCCCTTGAGAAGTAGGGCGTATTACCCACTTGAATAATATGGTCCCAATATTGGTTGTAAGTGAGGATGGGGCACCACACTAAATTAACTGGCGCCCTCTTAGAAGCCTCATTTGTATGCAATTAAAATGCTGGCAATCTGGGATTGTTTCACAGTTTTATCTGCATTTTTGGCAATTTTGCATACTGGTGTGAATTGGTGTCCATTTTAGTGCAGTTTTTTTGCTGGACACGCCCCTATGGGGGATGGGTGTGTGTGAGCAATTGTCTATTATCTAGCTGCACCTGTATGAGTATAACCCAGGCAGCACTGTGGCTTGCTGCTTTTTGCTGGGAGTTGTTCAATGCTCTGTCATTGAGCTTTAAGTGTGGCCTTTATTTGTGTTTTTTTGGGAAAATAATAGTGGTCACACAAAATATTGATACTTTGGGCACAATTTGTCCATTTTCACTTAGGTTTGTACTCACTTCTCCCAACTCCAGGATAAATTGGATTTCTCCTTGGCCTAAACCAATGGCCAAGAAGAAAAGGTGAAACTACTTACGCTACTTTGTCTCAGTACGCCAAGACACTGGTACAATCTTCTAACCTGGGTATAATTTTCATCTGACCATCTGGAGTACAACTTGGCCAGAGTCTCACCCATTTATGTTGTATATGGTCAACACCCTCGTACTCGCTCCCTCTAGCAGTCTCATCTGATGTTCCTGTGATGGATGCTCAAATCCAAGACTTCATGACTATTTGGCAATAGACAACGCTTGCAACGTGCATCCTCTCGCATGAAGAGTCAAGCAAACAAAAGGAGAAGACCAACTCCCGTCTTCACTCCAAGCGACAAGGTGTGGCTATCGGCTAAGTATGTACACCTGAAGATCCCCAGCTACTAGTTGGGTCCACAGTTCTTGGGTCCATTAAAGGTCCTCTGATGTATCAACCCAGTGGCTTACAAACTCTGTTTACCTCCATCTCTCCGCATCCCGAACTCCTTCCCTGTCTCCCCCCTCAAGCAGGTAGTCTTCAACCGCTTTTTCCAGGAGGACGTTTCATAGTGAGTAAGGACAAGTTTCCAAAATGTGTCAGTGTGGATGCCTGATGGCACTTTATCTTTGATATGCTGTGTGCCTAGTTTTTAAAGATTTATGGACAATAAACTTATTTTTTTATGGATTAAATTATCCTCCTTTTCCCTCGCTGCTGGAGTTCAAACTTCTAGATTTGTAAACAAACCTGGAATAACCAACCAACCTGAAACTTTCCCCTACCTAAAAAACACCATTACTTAAAACTCCCTCCTCAAAACCCCATGAGGAGTATGCCTCGTTATTTCTGGGGTGCAAAGGGAAAGGGGTTTTAGCCGCACAGTACAATTTTGGAGTAAGACATAGCTATAAACACAATCTCTTAGAATTTGGTGCCTTTTACCACCCCCCTCTTACCTTTCAATAAATTGTGTCTCTAAGCATGCCTGTACTTTCCTTTCCCCCCCCTCCCCCCCCCAACATTGTGTTATGCAGTCTAATGCCAACACAAAATACAACCCCCACATATCATTCCTTAACCTCCCACCACTCCACTTATCACCCAAAGGGAAGTTTGTACAGAGGTAGGGTACAAGTAGGATAATACTGGACAAGTGAAGATTTTAAGACATTTGTATGGCAAATTCAGCAGGGACGAATTATGCCCACGAAACGTGATCATGGCAGTCTGGATCAGATGGAAAAGAAAAAAAAGGGAAAGAAAGCAACTCATCAGAGAAGACGTCACCTGTGAGTCCCTGGATGTTACTGCACTCTAATCACTCCTTTGTCTGCAGAGTGGCCATGTGGAGACAGTATCTATCACTATATGGTCACTGAATCACAGTAACATTGGTCATTGTATAGTGGTCTTAATTCAGTAATAGTATAGTGATATTATTCAGTCTCTGTATAGTGGCAATATGTTATATTCTGGTGGTATTATCTGGTTCTTAGGTAATATCATTATTGATAATCTTGGTTTTGGTACAAGTGGATTTTTTTGGGTGATATGTATGGTAATGTACTGTATGTGCTCCTTTTATTATTTAGTAACTGTATTAAGAGGTGCTGGTAAATTTTTTGGCAGGGGCTCCCATTTAAAAGTTTGCTATAGGGCCCAGCCTTCTTTATTTCTGCCTCTGTCGGGATAGCCTTTTACAAAAACTCTGCTATCACTACACCATAATACCAACATCTCCATCCCCTATCTTCTGCCACTTTCCTCCTCCATTGTAGATTGTAAACTCTCACAGGCAGGACCAGATTGTTATATAGTGATAATTGTGTGCTTGTCCTGTTCCAATATTACCGTATGTATTTGAAACCCTTAAATAAATTAATTTGAAAAATAAGTAAATTAATAATAATAATAATAATAATAATAATAATAATAATAATAATATACCTATGCAAGACTTTTCTCTTTTTTTTTTACTGTACCAGGGTTTAAGAAAGTTTAAGAAAAAGTTTATAATCTGATATGTGAAATCCAATACATTGCACCAAATAACATGTCCATGCAGAAGATATTTCATAAAATCAACCAATGTAAATGTCTTAAAACATGTAATTAATGAAAAAGTAGTCACAATTTCTCCTCAGGCGGCTGTAATTGTATATTAGATGTAGCATAGCCCAAGGGCAGAATCGCTATATGTGCAACCTGTTTTACCACACAGGGGCCCTGGAATAAAGGAAACTTCCTGCTACCTTACAGAAAATTATAGTGGCTTCTATTTTTTGTTACATGTTATTACATATATATTATGAGCACAATATAGAGTGTGAGCCATTTTGGGGACAGGGACTAATATAAATGACAATCTCTACAGCGCTGTGGAATGTGACAGCGCTATTTAACTGAATTAAGTAAATACATGTAACTCTCAATCCTGTTGTAACCTCTTGGGAGTCTATTAGCTCTTGGGATTACCATCTCTTGGGTTAGATGGACTCAGTTATGTCACTGTGGTGTAGTAGGTTAGCTTCATACAACATACAATAACATATTAGTGTACAACATCTCCAACACCACGCCTACGTTATCTAGCTAGCAACGCAACATCACTATTTCTTAATGATGATGGTCAGAGCTTACGGCCCAGCAGCACCACAACAGGCCCAACCAAACCTCTGACCCTGGTCCCCCCAGGCTAGAAACACCTGTTTATCACCAGGCTGGGAATCCTGTCTGAAGAGCTCACTCCATTATTAAAGACCTTCTCCAGGTGGCTCCCAGTTAGCGCAAATATCTCAAGATCCAGAGTCAAGTTGGATTCCTGCCGACTTCCAACCAGGTCTTTGACCAAATGCACAGCAGTAAAAGGATGTTTTGCCTGCTGCACGGGCTCAAGTGGCACACGCATGCGACTTCCAAAAGCAACAATGTCTGACATTGATGGATTAGTACAGTGGAGAGTAAGGAATGAGGTGGTCAATGGCTTGCATCCAACTTAAATTAGCCCCAAGATGTCAAGGATCCCATAATACAGTTTCTTTATAGGTGTCCCTCTGCTGGTGGCACCTTCCTCTGGGTAAGCCACTGAGGATATAACAAACGTTATTCGGTCTAATAGTAAACTGTAATCCAAAGTCCAGGCAGCACTTCCATTAAAGCAATATTTATTCACCCAAGCAATGCAAGTACTACCTGGACTTTCTATTTTGGATTTAACAAAGGACAGTTCTGGGTCAGATTTATATGGGCACACCAATATATTTAGACCCAGTGCTGTTTTTTCCCAAGTTTTGGGAGGTAGTTGTGACATGACAAATGTCTCACTGTTAGCCTGCTGGGACATGTGGCAGCGGATTTTGCCACATTTGAATCTGGCGTTTTGGCTACCTGACGCAAAATCCGGATCAAGTAATATGTCACTCCTTTCTTTTCTGTATCGCTCATTGAAAATCTGCAGCATAGTTTAAATTACATGACAGTGACACGGATTTCATCTGTCATTTTAATAAACCCTTACACGAGGAGGGAGCTTCCTGTTGCTGATACATGTCTAGGAATTTTGGGGGACATGTATGAAAACTGTCTAGATTTAAGACTGTCTATGTAACAACCACAAGGCATTATGGGAAAGGGGCTGAGAAGCCCACAGCGCCCTCTGTTGGTTGTAACAAATCCTCAATTTGCTTTTGACCCACCGAGTCTTGAGAAAGCAAAAAGGAAATTTTTTTAGCCAAGCCAGTATCTCTCATCCACAGACAACGCTGTTTCGGATTTTTGTCCCTCTTCAGTGCAGAGTAGAGAAGATACTGGCTGGCTGTGTGGAGGCATCGGGGAGCTCAGGAAGGGAAGATTCTCTCCTTAAGGAGAGCACCGAACGAACGGCTTGTAGAGTTTTTTTTTTTGCCTTTCGCCCTCTACTTAGCCGTATCTTCTCTAACTCTGCACTGAAGAGGGACAAAAATCCCGAAACAGCGTTGTCTGTGGGTGAGAGATACACTCTTGGCTAAAAATCCTTTTTTGCTTTTCTCAAGACTCGGTGGGTCAAAAGCAAATTGAGGATTTGTTACAACCAACAGAGGGCCTGTGGGCTTCTCAGCCCCTTTCCCATAATGCCTTGTGATATGCAGATGCTAAGTTAGAGGGCGAAAAGCAAAACAAAAACTCTACAACCGTTCGTTCGGTGCTCTCCTTAAGAGAGATCTTCCCTTCCTGAGCTACCCGATGCCTCCCACACAGCCAGCCAGTATCTTCTCTACTCTGCACGAAGAGGGACAAAAATCTCAAAACAGCGTTGTCTGTAGATGAGAGTTTACTGGCTTGGCTAAAAAATCCTTTTTGCTTTCTCAAGACTCGGGGGGTAAAAAGGGCAAATTGAGGATTTGTTACAACCAACAGAGGCTGGTGGGCTTCTCAGCCCCTTTCCCATAATGTCTTGTGATATGCAATGCTAAGTAGAGGGCGAAAAGGCAAAACAAAAACCTACAAGCCCGTCTTCGGTGCTCTCCTTAAGGAGAGATATTCCCTTCCTATGTAACAACCAATCAGAGCGCCCCTTTCATTTTTTGAGAGCACTATATGAAATTAAAGGGGAGCTCTGATTGTTTGCTATGGGCAACAAAGTAAGTCTTAGACCTAGACAGTTTTCATACACATTGCCCTTTTACATATTTTGGGGCATTTTCTCTAGTCTTCAAAATTGATCCCCTCTTTCCCTGATTCATTGATCAGTGAGAAACTTCATCTTCATCCCCCTCATCTTTCATTTCTATTCTAGTTCTAGTTCTTTTATTTAAAGAGTTTGTTTCAAGATAATCCTGTCTTTATGCCTTAAAGGGGCACATGGATGTCATCGAGGGGATCTCCACTCTGGACATCCCTGTTTTGAGCTAGGATAGAGCTAGAATAGTTTGGCCAGTCCATACATTTCAAGGATGGACATTTTTGAATGTTTGAATAGCTGCCATATGATGCTACATTTTGCAGTGGTGACAGCAAGAGAAATGTCTGCTCAAACACAGCCCCCCCAACAATGGCAGCTGACTGCCAGAAAGAAGATTTTCCGTTCAAAGGGGTTGTTCTGTATTAAATATTCCCTTTAAAAAGGAAACATACATTTACATTTGAAAGTTAGGACAGTTTTTAATGCTTAATGAACTGAGGAGGAAAAATATAAAGGGAATTAATTATGGTTGCTCTCCTCTATTTTGTTTCCATTCTTATCCATTCTAGACTGTGAGAATTTGATGTGAAGAAACCCTAGAAGAGCAAGGCAGCTGTTAACTTTCTTTAATTTTTCTCATTTGGGATAACTCTTTTGACTACTTTTTCATACAACTCCTCACCAAAGGGGTCCCATAGATGAGCCCACTAGTGATCTAACTACAGGTAGTCCCCAGGTTACGAACGGGATAGGGACTGTAGGTTTGTTCTTAAGTTGAATTTGTATGCAAGTCAAAACAGGTATATATATTAAATATAACAACAGCACAAATGTTTTTTTTTTTTTTTTTAGTTTCGGATAGTGCAGGGAGAGGTTTTTACATTTGTTTTGCCTTTGGGCTGCTGTAAGAAGATTTCAAAACCCCATTGCTGCTATGGCATGCTGGAACTTGTCCTTCCACAGCTACTATCTGCTTTGGAACATGGAACTACAAGTGCCAGCGCACCACATAAGTTTTTTCGTTTGTAACTAGGAGACAGATGTAAGTCGGAATGGTGTAAATCGGGGACTGCTTGTATTCAATTAGTATTAAGATTTTTCTACAGACAAAATCTCATAATAATTAACTGAATTCCAGTTTTTCGAAAATGTAGGAGTTTATTTAAAAAATAAAAAAGGTAATATGAGATGAACATAAATATTTAGATACTTTGGGCGACCTGTATATATGTGGGCTGTGCCAGAAGTCCGGCATCTTTTCAGCCCGAAAACTGGCGCAGCCCTGTTCGCTGTATTTTTAATCAGGCACACTCCAAAATTAGGTGCATTGTAAAGGGCTGATGGCACTTTGCAATGCGCCTGAGATTGGTGGTGTTCTGGGGGCGTGTCACACTACAACGATTCTACACATTTATGACTTTTGATGGACAAATCCAGGCGCATTACTGCTGGAACAGGTAAACAATTTAAAAAGGGGTTTACCGGAGCCAGAAGGTGTCGCTTAGTAGCCAGAAAGTGTTAAATCTATGACCCACAGTAGAACAGTTTAATAGATTCAGGCGCATTCTACACTGCTAATGTATGGAAAAAAATGGCGCCAGGGCACCAAAATACGAGGTGCATCCTTTATTTACTGATCATCTTTGAGATGTTGGATTTGGCTTGAAAGAAGAATACACCCCTGTCTACATATGTCTCACCAATAACAAGGAATCTTTAAGACAAAAATCATTAAATAAATGATTTCTTAAGGTCTGAGACAGGATTAGGTAGAAGAACCTATTGGTGGGAGGGTACAATCACACTGTTAAATTCATGTTTCTAAGAATGCAATGTTTTCCATAATTCTTAAAATAAAGGATTTTTGCTTCATAAAAGTCATATCTGAGAGCAATAAAAGAAACATGCCTTTTAATGTCATTTAGAGTACTGAAATGCTTGTTCCTAGGTGACCATGAAACTGATGGTTACGCTGACTGTACGCCTAACTTTTACTGTAAAACTGAAACTCTCACAAGGATAGTATCTAAGCAGCACTTGACTAATTAAGCCTTTAGGGTACAGTGCACAGACTAAAGCCATTCCTTAGTAGAAGGCACAAAGAATGTTTTCAAGTTTTCCAACTGTCACCGAAAATACCTTTATACCAAACAGAAACCAGAATTTCTGGCCTAATGAAACCAATATTGTTCCTCCTGGTTGGAAAACCCGAATGCCAAAAGGCAATCATATCTGGTGGACACCAGAATTTCTGGCCTAATGAAATCAATATTGACCTCTCTGACCTGAATGCATCATATCTGGTGGAAACCAGAATTTCTGGCCTAATGAAATCAATATTGACCTCTCTGACCTGAATGCAAGGCATCATATCTGGTGAAACCAGAAAGTGAGTATCACCTGACCAGTAACATTCCTACACTGAGACCTGATGGACATTGGATGTTAATCCAGGAATTTATTCTGATTTCCACATCTGGAGTCAGGAATTTTTCCTTTAAAATGGGTCAACATGGTAGGATTGTTGGTTGGACTTGATGGACCTTGATGAATTTTTTAAAACTTATTAACGATATAATTATGTAACTACTTCAAAGCTCTTTGGACTTCAGACTGCAAATCCTCAGATACAGAGTCCAGCTTGTAGCATCATATCCAAGAAGACTTAAGTCTGTAATTGCTGAAAAATGTGTGCAACAAACTATTGAGTTGAGCTAGGGCAACACTGCACACATTTTCAGTCATTTTTTCAGCATTTTTCATTTTCTGAAACTGCTGAAATAACGGCTGAAAACAGGTCCCATAGACTTTAATAGTAAACACTTTCTGTAGTCTCCACAGAACGTTTTTTTTTTTTTTTGCTCACTTCTGCTCCCAGTGGTTTTTTGACACATGTTGCAAAAAACGCCAGAGCAGGGCAGAAAATTTACTTGAAGACTATGTAAACCACCAGACATATTTTGCCGCTTTTTTTTTTAAGAACTCCACAGCAATTAATGTTTTACATTTCTACAAAAAACAAACAAAAATTGTGCAAAAAATGCGCCAACAACTGTAAAACGCATCAACAAAGGGTCGGATTTTCAGCAGCTTTTGACAGGCACTGGACAAAAATCTCAGTTTTATGAGCGGTTTTAGGATTTCGTTTTCAGTGACTTTTTAGTCCAATGCCATGTAGATCTAGCCTTAAAGGTTGGAATATTCATCTAACATGCCATATTCCAGTTTTCAGAAACTCGTATACATTTTGACAAACTTAATGTTATTTTGTCATTTTGGGGTCATGTAGAATAAAATTGAAACAAAATGTGAAAAAAGGAATGATTCTAAATTCACTGTAGCAAGAATAAATTGGTATTTTAGGTCCACATTGGTCGTATTTTTTTTTATATGTTTACCCTTGAGATTCCAAGGCTACTTTTTTTACCTTTTAGTTCATGTAGCTACATTATGCCATGTTTTGTTTTTAATGGGGAGTAATAAATATTTCATATATTCTATGAGTTGCTTTCTGTTAAATATACATGTTTACATGTAGCTGTAGTACTCAACTAATGTTTGACTTTAGAAACAAACTCATTTCTAATTTAAGTCCTTCTCACTCCAGAACTCAAATTATTTTTCAATAGCTGTTTCCTTATTTTGTTCTGGAAAATCTGGATTTGTTATAGTATTTTGTAGGCATGCTTTTCTCAATTATGTTTTGTTCACTGTTCACTAAACATCAACAGTAAATTGGAAAATGTATACACTGTGACAGAATGAAACTGCATGTTTGGCTTGGCTACAGGGGTTGCAGCAGTTGCCCTTGTGACTGTGCCCTCTCACCATACAGCTACATTACTGTCTCACATAGTCCCAGCGATGCAGCGATTAAAGGGATCAAAAACATTTATGCATTCCATAGTGATAGTAGATTAATCCCAGTAGAAGGCAACATAAGCCCCAGTGCTACTTGGGAGAAATATAATAGGTGCAGATAGCTAATGAGCAGTAGCTCCCACACTCATTCACTAGGAGGGCAACTGAATCATGAAAAACTGCACACTGAATAAGTACCAATTTACACCAGAATGCAAAAAAGTCACAATATCATACAAGGGGAGATTGCACAAATGCAAAAATACTGATATGACAACCACTCACACACCTTCTATGCATGATGGAGGTTGGTTGCTAGTATTATAATTGCATATAGATAAAGTAATACAAAGGGTATCAATTATATGGTTACATGTGGTTCACCATGCTGGCTTTAGTTATATGCAATTATAATACTAACAACTATTTCCCTCATGCATAGAAGACACGTGAGTGGTTGTCTTGTCAGTATTTTTGCATTTGTGCAGTCTTCCCTTGTATGATATTGTGGCTTTTCTGCATACTGAACTGAACTGATACTTATTCATTGTGCAGTTTTTTTTTATCATTCAATTGCCCATCTAGTGGATGGGTGTGTGAGCAACTGCTCATTAGGACCAATAATGCCACCATACAGTGACCATATAGGTGTAGATACCAGTTGTACAGAGGGGTCTGCAATCATATAAAGGAAATAATGCAGTTACATCCAGGGACTAACAGGAGACATCTTCTCTGACTGGAATCATTCACCCTTTCCTTCTCCATCTGATTCAGGCCACCATGACATCCTCTCCAGGCCATTAATTTTCCATTCAGAATTTGCCCTACAAATATTTCAGAATCCTCATTTTTCAGCATCTCCCTACCTGTGTCCCACCTCTGTACTCCCCTTGAGGTGATAGGTGGAGATGAGGGGATTATGGCATGATAGGTGTGGGTTGTATTTTGTGTTGACACTAGACCACAAGACACATTGGTGGAGGTTTGGAGGGGCAGGAGAGACGGTATAGCGCACAATTTACAGGCACAATCTCCTGGGGGGAAGGGACAGAGATTATGCTTCAGCTGTGTCCTGTATCCACCAGCATCATTCTACATGGCCTGAACTCCTTCCTCATCAACCATAGGCATAACTTTCAGGTGGCAGGAAATTGAGTTTAGCACTGTCTTGTTTTTAGTAGTGGTTCTCTTTTTCTACATCTTCCCCTTCTGGACTATGGTGTATTTCTTTGACACTACATCAGACCAGCATTGTATCCATTTCTTTAATAAAATGGTCATACAGCAATGGTGTAGGGAAGTGTTTATTTAAATTAAGTCTTTTTTCTGTTGTGTCTGTGTTTTTTTAGGTTTTTTTTTGGGAGGGGGGTTATCATTTTTTTCCTTCATTTCTATTAGAGGTGTCTGACAGACACCTCTCCATTACTAGCACTGGGGTTTGATGTCAGTGACACTAACCGCCTCTCATTAGGACCCTAGTATTTAGGGTTACTGAAAAGATTTGGGTAACCATCAGAAGGCTGACTCTAATGTGAAAAAGGGAGGGGGGACCATATAATTTTCTTTTTATCATTTGCTTAAAAAAAAGGTTTCCCCTTTTCTCATAACGAGCCAAAGTAAAACCAGCAGCTGCAGGTTGATACTATCAGGACAGGAAGATCCATGGATATTGGGACCTACCCAGCCTAAAATCTACCAGCCTGCTGCTGCCCCAGAAGCAGACCATCACATTAGATGGCCCACCTTCTGACAGTAGCCCGGCTCTTCGCAGCACCCCTGGGTACTAAGGTAATAGTGAGAGGGGATTAGTGTTAGACTTGGGTGACAAAAAACACTGCTGGCTGACCACGGAGCCCCAGTGAGAGTTATAGAGATGCCTCTGTCAGACACCTCCATTACTAACACTGGAAAAAAAATGGTAAAGAAAAAAAACAGACACTGAAAAAAACACTTTATTAAAATAAACACTCCCCGACACCATCACTCATTGACCATTTTATTAAAGAAATGGATACAATGCTGGTATGACATAGTTCAACAAATCCGTCATAGTCCAAAAGGGAAACCTGTAAAATTCATAAACACTGCACTAACATACAATAGACTGTATGGGCTATTCAACAACCAGGAGAGCTAGGTGACACCCCATCTTTCACAGCTACCTGCTTTTCTACTGTAGATTGCTTTGGAGAATGGGGTATCACCCAGCTTTCCTGGCCCCCAAATAGGCTATCCAGCTACCAGAAAACTGTGCAAGTGTGTTTTGTTTGTTTTTTTCTGCTCCAATTGAAGCGGCCTGGTGTGATGTCATGTGTTTGGATGTGATTATGGTTGTGGACTCATGTGATGTCATATGTTGGGGCATGGTGGGAGGCATGGTGTGTTGTGTTGTCATGTGGTTGGGCAGCGCCTAGTGCATTGCTTTGCCCAGAGGCTATTAATACTGTTATGGCTGCCCTTTCAATCACTGGTGAATAAGGGAGATGGTGCTACTCTTTTAAATACAAAAGACTCATAACTATGACTCTGAAGCAGGACTGGGACAAAGTATTCTGGTGCCCTAGGAAAAAAAGGCACAAAGCGCACCCCCCAATGAAAAATTTAGTCCACTACATGTCTCCTTTTGCCACCTTTGCATTCTGTATCAGCCAAATTACACTTATCAGTCCCTACAGTATACTGCAGTAGATCAGCTTTATCTAATGAATAGTGATCAATGGGGTGTTCTCATTTCACACTTTGATGGCATAGCAATAGGACTAATTTCAATGTCCTGAATGGACATTGACATTTTATTATCTTGTTTTTATTAAGTCATTTCATTTAGAAAATGGTAGAAAAAAATAGTTTCTTTCAAGTTGCTATTGAAAATATAGGTGACTAAATGACTCTGAAAAACTGCACTTCTTAGGGCATTCAAAACTTTGTTTAGAAAAAACCCCACTGTCTCGGTCCCGGTCGCAGAAGTGGATCCACTGGACCACCGCAAATGATGGTGTAGGCCATGCCAGGGAGCGGAGTCTAAGTAGGTCCCGGTAGTCACCAGAGCCCGCTGCAAAGCGGGATGGACTTGCTGCGGCGGAGTCTACCAGGTCGCTACCCCTGACATGACTTGCATGTGGTGGTAGCCGAGGTATAGCATGGTACAGAATCGTAAGGCAGGCCTGTAGTCGGCGACAGGCGGTAAGGTCAGGACAGGCGGCAGAGGTTCGTGGTCAGGAGACGGAGGCAAACAGTACGGTACACGGAAGATCAGGACAAGACTTCAGGGAATGCTTTCTCTATAGGCAAAGGCACTAAAGATCCGGCGGGGAGTGGGCAGAAGCGTCCAGGTAATATAGAGGCAGCGCCCGGTAATAAGCCAATTACCGGTGCGCTGGTCCTTTAAACTTCACAAAGCCGGCGCGCACGCGCCCTAAAGAACAGGGACGCGCGGGCAGCGGCGGCACTCGCCCCAAAAGCGGGGACAAAGGCAGAGCCGCGACGGCGCCCGCAGCCTGAGTTGTGGGCTGCGGCGCCGTTCGCAACACCCACTAAGTGTTTTGCAGAAATTGGAGGAGAAAGTGGAGGTCAAATTTCAAAATTTCACTTTTATTGCAGATTTTGAATTTTAATCTATTATTTACTGGAATGCGATGAATTATGCCAAGAAAATGCAACTCAACATTGATTTCCCTGGTTTTTGAGATATCTCATATATGGCCTTAGTGCGCTATTTGACTCAACCACAAGTCTCAGAATAGGAGGAGCACCTTAAATGGCTATTTTGCTTTAACTGGGTATATTTTATTATCTTGTTAAGTTATTTTATTTAGAAAATGGTAGAAAAAAAAATAGTTGCTATTGCAAATATAGACGACTAAATGTCTTTCAAAGTATCTAAGCTTTGCAGCAAACTGAAAACTCTCTGTACATTACCTGCTCATAAATGCTGGTTTTTGTCATTTCTTCTTATAGCTACACACTTAAAGGGGTTGTCTCACTGCATTGATTCATCTTACCTCAGTCCTGTTTTCTTGGTTTCACTTTGAATTCAGGGGCGTTTTTACTGGCTTCCACTAGGATGCAGTAGAAGCCAGGTCTGTAGCTATAGCAACCAGTTCTGGCAGCCTATCAAGATAGATCAAACATGTCTGTAGTTATAGCGACATGAGGAGCTGATGCAGCCCATACAAGAGGGGATATCTAGGAATAGGTTGGACAATGTTAATGGCCATATATTGCAAAGTGACTTGTTTTTACAAGATCTTTAAAATAAAAAGCAATCCTTGTAGTGAGACAACTCCTTTAAGTTATATGCACTCAATGGACGTCATCAATCTCAAGGATGTAAACTTCAACAAGTGTTCAGTTCTCTAAAAATAATGCACATTTTGGATTTAGTTTTATCCTGCAATTCCATTAAGCTGTACTCCTAATGAAGAGATAGCGGTAATAACACCATGCCTTTACTACTTTCCATGATGACATGAAACCATTCTTGATATACATACCATTACAAAATAAGAGAATCTTATCCACAGAATAGAGCCAACCTGCCATTACTTGCCACTGCTAGTGAAATTGTTATGGCTTGTAGATTTGCAGTGTAGGAATTTAGCTGAAGAAAAAAAAAAACATTGTTTATATTGCCATATCCAGACCTATATCTTTCAAAGAATTTCCGCTCTGAAAGAAGAACAAGCTCTCTACTCATATATCAAAAACTATGAGTCATCTGAAAACAAAAAAGCAACGTACTGCCTAGCAACGTATTCTACAGTCTACAACATTTCTAGACTTAACTCTAAGGTCAAATACATTTTTTTCCATTCAGTTTTGCACATACTTTGGAAAATTATGTAAACTACATTTTTTTTATCCTCTTTTTTCCAAATTATTAGAGCAGTGCTTGAATGTCTACAACCAAAAAAACTAGTTAAAAAAACTTGTCCCTTAAACACTTTTGAGCAAAAAAAGTTTTCTTTGAGGGTTTATTTGAATTTTTTTTTTTTTTTACTTTTTGGGACAATTAGGGCCCGTTCACACGGCTTTTCTGCGACGGATATTGGCGCCTGTATTCACGCGCACGGATTTGCGCTTCAATACGGCCCAATCAGTGGAGTCATTACGGTAATCCACTGCTCTCATAGAGAACAGTGGAATCTGTCGCTCCTCCACGCTCGGCAAATCCGCCGCGGGGGGAGAAAGTGACATGCACATTATTTACGGCGCGGGCGCGCCGTAAACAATGCATTGTCTATGGGTCCGGGAGCGGCACCCCCGCCGCGCTCTGGCCCCGCCCCCGTTCGCCCCGTATTCACGGCGGATTTGTGCGCTCAATACGGCGCACAAATCCGCCGTGAATAAGCCGTGTGAACACGGCCTTAAAGTGACACTGTCATGATCTAGCATAGGCACTGTTGTCCCAGTTTAGTGAGACCTGTATACAGAATAAAATTGTAGTGGAGGAAGCCAGAGATATGTATGAAGCCACAAAGCCACTGATTGCCATTGTATGACCCCTATGGTTGGAATTCATGGTTTGGCTGGGGTGGGATTGATACTCCTGTCTCCAATGCAATCGCCAGTGGACGTATGAGATCAGAGGCGTAACTTCAAGCTCTTGGACCCTAGTGCAAAAAGTGAAATGGGGCCCCCCAGTTACCATGCACCATTTACATTACTGGTGTCTTCTTATGTGGCAGAAGGGCTTTTGGGCCCCCTCAGGCTGCAGGGCCCAGTAGCGACTGCTACCCCTGCACCCCTGTAGCTACACCCCTGCATGAGATGTTAGCAATCTCATACAGCCATTAGCGGTTACACTGGAATACTGGCCACACTTCAGTGCCGCTGTGCATTCCTGCCTTCAGCAAACAGACCTCCATTCTCCTTTTGACACGTGAGAAGTGAAACTGTAACACCCAGTTGACAATTTATACCAGAATGAATAAAAGATGAATGACCCAACACAGAGTTCTAATAAAGAAGCCTGAGGATTGGTACTTTATGGGCAATGCAATTATTTACTAAAACAGACAGGAGAGCAGATAAATCATTCCTTACATCTCCCAAATGTTTAACATACTTGTCAAAAATTCATAATGTTGACCAGAAAGTGTGGAGTGGGTGCAGGAGCTAAGCCGCTTCAATACACATTGAGTGCCAGCCGTTTACTGAAGCCACCATCCACTGGCAGTGGGCAGATTTAAGAGAACTTTGATCCCATTTAAACACTTAGAAAGGTTTGTAGTGTAGAGAATATACTTGTTGAGCTCGTTTAGTGCGTTCACAATACACTTTGCTTTCCCACTACCATCACGCACATTCTAAAAGACACCATATTTTAACTGAGTTGTTTTAGACAGCCTTTTTTGTTAGGATAGTCTCCTAAAAATGAGATGATCACTCAGTGATCAGCCGGAATCTTTGAAGGAGCTGGGTGTGATTACATACAGGGCCATCTTTTCCATTGGGCACACTAGGCAGTTGCCCAGGGGCCCAACAAGTATGGGGGCCCAGTTGGTATATGTATGTCCCAGGAATTTAACTGTTTGTGTGTTTTTATGATGTGCAAACACTTAAAAACCATGGTGGAGAAGGGTGCCAAAGGCTCCCTGCCCTGCCAATTAGTCTTGTTGGCTGCAGGCTGGCAGTGCCCAGACATAAGTGATATGATAATGAGTGTGCTTGGGGGAGGCAAGAGGCAAGACCTAATGTGATGTCATGTTTTGGCAGGGTCCACTGCACTGTTATGCCCGGGGGCCCATAGTGCTGTTAAGACGGCTCTGATTACATAGTTATATAAAGATATAGGGAGACATGTATGAGGAGGACTGCCTCATTTTTTTGCCGTGATTTGAGCCAAACAAACTGTCATAGATTTTCTATAGATGTTTGAACCGTCGTACGCCAAAGCTTGGTGCAATCTACTCCCGACATAACACTTTTGAATGCGCCAAAGATGCGGGTGTGCGATGTGTCAGAATCGTACAATGAGCCAGAAAAGTTCCATAGTTTGGCGTGAAACTGTACAGATCCAATCCAGTTTCAAATTAGCATGGCAAAGTGGCATGGCACGGCAAGACAAATTTTGGTGGATACACTCTATGTGCCAATGTTTGGCGCATAGATTGTGAGTTGCTTTCAAACAAACTGTCGGATCACACACTATTAAAAACAAAGGTAGAACTGGCGAGTCGGCACCAGGTTCATATATGTCACCCATAGCTTGTAAGGGTATGTTCACACGGCTTATTTTGGAGCACATTTCGCCACGTATTTTGCAGCCTACTGCGCTTAATACGTGGGGAAATGCGCCCCATAATTACGGTAATCCATAGCTCTCATAGAGAACTATGGATTACATCTCTTCCCCCCTGCGCGTACAATACGGGAGTATGTGCTGATCAGCGCGAGCGCCCGAAACACACTATGTATTGCGGCACGCAATACATCGTGTGAACATACCCTAAGACTGAAAAAATACAGATGTCAATGCAGTACAGCATATTGTGCTATAATGTTAATTCAGAGGAAGGCAAAATCTCCCATGTGGTAGAAGCAAATTTTTCTCATTTTAGGGAAAACATTTCTTCCCGACTTCAATCTGGCAATTGGAATAAATCCCTGGATCAATGACCCTTCTCCAGAATCCTAGTCCCGATTACTTGATACATTATCTCACAAAAGTGAGTACACCCCTTACATTTTTTGAAAATATTTTATTTTATCTTTTCATTGGACGACACTGAAGATTTGATACTTTGATACAACATAAAATAGTCAGCGAACAGCTTGTATAACAGTGAAAATTTGGTGTGCCCTCAAAATAACTCAACACACAGTCATCAATATCGAAACCGCTGGCAACAAAAGTGAGTACACACCTAAGTGAAAATGGACAAATTGTGCCCAAAGTGGCAATATTTTGTGTGGCCACCATTCCTTCCTCTAGACGAAGAGTATGCCCCTTTGTTCTGAATCGACTCCTGGGTATAAATTGATCATGGGAAAGGTCTCTTGATATATTTATAGATATTTACTAGGTAACTCTAAATCTGTATTTTTTCTAAATTTAATAACCCTAATCTTGCTAATATTTCTGGGTATTGTAGTCTACCCAGTCCTTTTATTATTTTCGTTGCCTGCCTTTGAATATGTTCAAGTTCTAAAAGGACTTTTTTGTGCACTAATGCCCACAGCTGTACACAATATTTCTTATTCAAACCAGCTTTATTAATATAAAACACGTATAGGTAATTGTACAATCAAGCGATGCAAGCATGATAAAAGAACAGTAAAGTATTTTAGCATAGTAATCTAATCATATAAAGTAAATCAAGTAAGAAAGTTGGGATCTCTTATCTCTACGAACGCTGCATAACAGGTCATAACTAAGTCAGTCTTGCACAATGCTTACCGCAAAAATATGAATTGCAGCGGCAGGTAAAACCTCAAGACAATTATCAAGAGAAACCAGGTAGTTTTAGAAAAACAAATAAAGGTAGAATACCAAACAATTATCAACTCAAAAGTCTGGACACGACCCGACCCGTCAGCCGCCCGCACGCACCCTCCAAGAGACACTGCACCACGTAAGTATACTCAGGTCTCGGAACCCAACCCCATCTGGAAAAACTAGTTGGGGCTAAGAAATTCCTCTGAAGAAGTGAAAGCCAACCACTCTCTCCATACTTCACAGTAGCGCTCAAGAGTTTGCGTCTGATCCGGCCGGATCTCCTCCATCCGCTGCAAGTAAAAGATGTCTTTAAACCATTCCGCTATGGAGGGTGGTTGGGTAGATCTCCACTTCCTTGGAATAAGCGCCTTTGCCGCGATCAGAAGGAAGACAAGCAGTTCTCCCTTAAGAATGCGCATGGGTATTGGCAGCATAAGAAGGAGGAGAACCGAGGGGTCATCTTGAAGTTTATGACCCGTAATGGTTTCAATTAGCTTTATAACCCTAGTCCAAAAGGGCCGAAGTTCTTCACATCCCCACCATACATGTGCCATGGTACCAGGAGCCTTCCCACATCTCCAGCACACGGAAGGGACCGAGGGATAGATTGAGTGCAACAGCGTAGGTACTCTGTACCATCTAGTCAGCACCTTATAATTAAGCTCCTGAACTCTACAGGAGATAGAAGCTTTATGCGATAGGGTGCAAGCCTTGGTCCATTCTTCCGCTGAGAGTGTACACCCAATCTCCGCCTCCCACCTAGATTGGTAATTAGGCTTCATCGAGGCCAAACCCGCAATTATCATATTGTATATTACTGAGATCAGGTGCTTAGGGAGCAAGCGGTGTGTGCAGAACATTTCAAATGCAGTCAAGGATCTAGTTAGGTCATATTTATGTTTGTAGGAGATAAAGAAATGTCTGAGCTGCATATACTGCAATCACACGTTGGGCGACCTACTTTGCCTCTTACCGGAGTAAGCGGGCCACCTGGTGTATGTTGCTGACCATATTTCTTGAACGTGGGGGAGGTAAGTTGAGCCACCAGGGGCAGGCTCATAAGACCATGCTTTAGATGGGAAGGGTTAAGCCAGTTTATAGAGGACAGGGGTATCCCACACATATCTTCCTCCATCCGCACCCAGCTCTTGGTTGCCCTACAATGGAACCAATCCACCACCCTAGTCGCAACTGCCGCAATGTAGTACACCTTCATGTCTGGGAGTGCCAAGCCCCCCTTTTCCTTGGGCCGGATCAAAACATCCCTAGCAATTCTAGGGTTTCTATTTGCCCAGACAAATTTTTTAATGCTCTTATTAAGATCCTGGAAAAAGGAATTTGGAATGTTAATTGGAATAGTTTGAAATAGGTACAGGAGGCGGGGTAGGATATTCATCTTTACAATGTTAATTCTTCCCACCCACGAGAAGTCCCTTTTTTCCCACTTGGCAAGATCCCCCCTGAGCGTCTGTAACACCCGAAGGAAATTTAATTCAAGGGTCCGTTCCCTCCGAATGGGAATATGAACACCCAGGTAGGAAAACGAGTCTGTCGCCCACTTGAACGAGAAGCTTGACTTCAGGGACTCAACCACCTGGTCGTCTACTGATATATTAATAGCCGTACTTTTTGCGTAGTTTACTTTGAAGTTGCTAAGAGCCCCGAATTGCTGTATTACATCCATCAGAGCCGGAAGAGACAACGAGGGCTGGGTAATATAGAGTAACAAGTCGTCAGCAAACGCTGCACATTTATATTGGGTCCCCTTAACCGTGACCCCCGCAATCTCCTCAGATGCCCTGATGGCTTGCAGTAAATATTCCATTGCTATGACGTATAGGATGGGCGAGAGAGGGCAACCCTGTCTTGTTCCATTTTTAATTGAAAAAGGTGCTGACAAAGATCCATTGACTCTAATTTGCGCTGACGGGGACTGATATAAGGCAAATATCTTTTGCTTCATAATTGGTCCGATGCCGACGCCCGACAGAGCGGATTCCAGAAATGTCCAATCCACCCTGTCGAACGCCTTCTCGGCGTCTAAGGACAAGAGCATAAGAGGGATCTGCGAGCGCTGAGCATAATGAATAACAGAAAATGTTTTTAGTGTGTTGTCCCTAGCTTCCCTTGTAGGGACAAACCCTACTTGGTCTAAATGGACCAGCTCCGGCAAGATCGCCGACAGCCTAGTTGCCAATAATTTAGCATAAAGTTTGGTGTCTGTGTTGAGTAGGGAAATTGGTCTATGACTAGCGCACAATAGAGGATCCTTACCCGGCTTGGGTATTACAGTTATATATGCCTGCAAGAAAGATGAAGAGAAGGGACTATCTTGGGAGGCCAATTTGAAGGCGTCTAATAAGGGGCCCGAAAGATCTTCATTAAAGACTTTATAGATGTACACAATATTTCATGTGTGGTCTGACAGAGGAAATACATAATGACTGTCAATTGACATCAATCTGGGGCACCATGCAAAATCTGACCTCATGGGGTATCCTTAATCATGAGGAAGGTGAGAGATCAGTCTAAGGGTATGTTCACACGGCTTATTACGGTAATCCATAGTTCTCATAGAGAACTATGGATTACGCCTCCTCTCCCCGCTCGTACAATATGATCATATCGTATGCGCAGGGAGATAAGTGAAAGCGCCGCGCGCAATCACAGTCTATAGGGCCGGCGGATTGCCGGCCCCCTGCACCGCGGGAGTATGCGCAGATCAGCGCAGCTCCCTGAACACCCGGCGTAATTGCGGGGCGTACTACATGCCCTACAATTACGTTGTGTGAACATACCCTAAAACTACACGGGGGTAACTTGTTAATGATCTCAAGGCACCTGGGGTCACAGTCACCATTGGAAACACATTATGCCATAATGGTTTAAAATCCTGCAGCGCCCGCAAGTTCCCCCTGCTCAAGGAGGCACATGTGCAGTCCCGTCTAAAGTTTGCCAATGAACACCTGGATGATTCTGTGAGTGATTGGGAGAAGGTGCTGTGGTCAGATGAGGCAAAAATTTAGTTCTTTGGTATGAACTCAACTCGTCGTGTTTGGAGAAAGAGAAATGCTGCCGATGACCCAAAGAACCGTCAACACTGTCAAGCATGGAGGTGGAAACATTATGTTTTGGGGGTGTTATACTGCTAAGAGCACAGGACTACTTCACCGCATCAATGGGAGTATGGATGGAGCCATGTACCGTAAAATCCTGAGCGACAACCTCCTTCACTCCGCCAGGACATTAAAAATGGGTCGTGGCTGGGTCTTCTGGCAAGAAAATGACACAAAACATACTGCCAAGGAGTGGTTCAAAAAGAAGCACATTAAGGTCATGGAGTGGCCTAGCCAGTCTCCAGACCTTAATCCCATAGAAAACTTATGGAGGGAGTTGAAGCTCCAAGTTGCCAAACGACAGCCTCAAAATCTTAATGATTTAGAGATGATCTGCAAAGAGGAGTGGACCAAAATTCCTCCTGACATGTGCGCAAACCTCATCATCAACTACAAAAAAAGTCTCACTGCTGTGCTTGCCAATAAGGGTTTTGCCACCAAGTATTAAGTCTTGTTTGCCAGAGGGATCAAAATGCAAAATGCAAATAAATTGATAAATATAGATTGATAGAAGAGAGAAGCTGAGCTCTATGATATATAGAGTTATATGATAGAGGAGAGAAGCTGATCTCTGTGATATATAGGGTTATATGATAGAGGGAGAGAAGCTTAGCTCTGTATATATAGGTTATATGATAGAGGAGAGAAGCTGAGCTCTGTGATATATAGGGTTATATGATAGAGGGAGAGAGAGCTGAGATCTGTGATATATAGGGTTATATGATGGAGGAGAGGAGCTGAGCTCTGTGATATATAGGATTATATGATAGAGGAGAGAAGCTGAGCGCCGTGACATATAGGGTTATATGATAGAGTAGAGAATCTGAGCTCTGTGGTATAGAGGGTTGTAGGATAAAGGAGAGAAGCTGAGCTCGGTGATATAGAGGGTTATATGATTGAGGAGAGGAACTGAGCTCTGTGTTATATATGGTTATATGATAGAGGGAGAGGAGCTGAGCTCTGGGATATATAGGGTTATATGATAGAGGAGAGAAGCTGAGCGTGAGATATATTGGTTTATGAGATTTGGAAAAGAATTTCTATGCAAAATGCACCTTAAGGCCTCGTTCACATGGCTGATTTGGGCATGGATTTCAGCCGTATTGTGCGCCGTATTTGCGCTGCAGTACGGCTGGAATCCGTCCCTGTCATTACGGTAATCCACAGTTCTCATAGATAACTATGGATTCCGTCTCTCCTCCCCGCTCGGTGAATACGCGGAGCGGAGAAAGAAGTGACATGTCAATTATTTACGGCGTGTACGCGCCGTGAATAATGACTGTCTATGGGTCTGGCGAGCTGCCGGCCCCCTGCCCCCGCTGCACGGCAGCCGGCGTAATTGCGGGGCGTAATCTGTCCCGCAATTACGTTGGCAATAAGCCGTGTGAACCAAGCCTTAGAGACAGTGAGAGTCCTGCTGACCCCTCCCACATACAGTGATTGACAGCTTTCCCTGCTTGTCTATCACTGTGCATAGGTGGGGTAAGTAGAACTTCGAGTTTCTATGTCAGTTTTTTCTCTGCTTTTTACTCACAAATCCTGCTTTAAAGTGAATCTCCCTTTTTACGACAGTCGCTTTGGTGGTCCAGACAACTGAGTTAATTAGTTTCCTAATATATCCTTATAGCAGCTAGAGCTGATTATTTTGATACAGAGTTCCAGTTCCCCGAGGCTAATGTCCAATACTCTTGATAAATCTCCTCTATGGTCAATAAAAATATCTTGATATATATCCACTATGGTCAACACAAATACTCTACAGTACATAAAGATCCACTAGGGTCAAATAGTTGTAAATATGGTTACCTTTTGTTTGTCAGAATAAAACCAAAAATTTTGAAGAATCAAAACAAAGTGTTGCAATTATGAGCATTCATTTAAGGCCGATAAGATATCATCTAAACCATCTGCCACTGTAATAGAGCAAGAGTGCCTTCATGAATAACCTAGTTTGTCAAGTTTTGGGTTGTGTTGTGACGAGACAAATTGCTTGCTCAACGTGTGTCAAATAGTTGAAGCAGTACATTTCCTTATCAGTAGGATTGATTTTTTTCATAAATACTATCTATACTTTTCTCTAGGACAACACACTGCATGATGTAACCTCTTCAGTGAAGTAACCATATCAGTCACTTTAAGATTGTAAACTCTGCATCTATACTTGCTGCTTGAATATTAATATTGACCAATGATTGAGGCTTGGTTCACATCATTCCATTTGAAGTCTCTCTTCCAGATTCTGCCAAAAATGGCGTAAAAGGTAGCGCGGAATTCTGCACTATTTTTACATTAAAAAAATAGACACCTCAACAGCAACACAACAGACAACATTCTAGTCAATAGGGTCCTAAAGACACTGTTGTTGTTTGTCATGTAATTGATCTGTCGTCACTTCTGCAATGGAGGATCCGAATGGAACCTCTAACGCAGGAGTGAATTGGCCTATTTTTATGTTTCAACATCAATTGGGTGCTGTTAATACGAAAAAGTTCAAAATCCTTATAATTGTTTTAAACAATATCATCCGCTTTTTAAGGAGATTTAAAACACGACAATTCTTCACAATTTTTTCACATTTTAGAAGCTTATGCACATAATCTGTACACCATGCGGTTTCAACAGTCAATCTGTAGATGTTTCATTGTTAATCTTAATGTCCATTCTCATAGCCGAGCCGAGCTCCCATGTAGCTGGTTCCGCCCTGTGTTTCACAACACACCCACTACGTTTTGGGGGACACGCCCCATTTGTCAAAGCAGACAACATAGAGCGACATGTATGAACAGGGCTGCTGCAGATATCTGGCATCTTTACAGCTCGATATCAGGCACCGCCCCGTTCACACATTTTTTAGGAGGGGCGCAGTAGAACCGTAGCGAAGCTACATACTTGTAGTTTTGCCACAGCATTTCTGGGCGCATTACAGCTGGAACAGGTAGAGCACTTTCAAAGTGGTATACCTGATCCCGAACTGTCGCTGGAGCGCTAGAATGTGCCTGATTTATACCCAGCTGTAGAGCGGGTTAATAAATCAGGCGCATTCTAGACTAATATTAGGCGCATGAAATTTGGCGTGTTAATGCCAAATTTCATAAATGTCGTCCATAGTGTTTAAAACAATGATAAGGATTTTGAAAGTTTTTCTTATTAATGACACTTGATTTATTTTGAGACTTTGTAAGGAAAAGAGTGGGGACCTCAGTGATGCCATTAGCACAGCAACCATGCAAGAAGCTGAATGAAAAGGTGTATAGTGATGATTATCACAGTGGAATAATTTTGTGTTTCCTAAACAGGGCTCTGTTGAGAGCTAAAATTCATGGGTTTCACTAGAAGACTTCAGCAGCTGGAGCCGCTAGAATTACAGAAGGTGTGGAGAACCTTTTCCAGTCAATTAGGCAATGAAATGAAAAACTCTTAGACAGAGCATAGCACAATGGAGCACTTTCCAGCCTACACTGGGCTTCTTTGAGATAGGGGCTTTTTTCAGCTAAAGGGTAAAACATTTTCCATGTCCCCACTGTGTTAAAAAGGTTGAAAATCTTAATTTATCATTCCATTAAGCCCTTAATTATTAACTTCATTGTGACTTCAGTTGAAGCCTCGGCTCATGCAATTTTTGCAGGTAAAATATCTTAGGCACCTGCACAAAAATGTTTTTGTAATGGTTCGGTGGATTCGCTGGACCACCGCAAGTGATGATAGTTAAGCCATGCCAGGGAGCGGATTCTAAGTAGCCCTCGGTATTCGCCAGAGCCCGCCGCAAAGCAGGATGGAATTGCTGCGGTGTGAGGCTACCAGGTCGCTACCCCTGACGTGACTGCTTGCGATGGCGGCCGGGGTAATGCGTGGTACAGAATCGAAATCCAGAGGCGTAGTCGGGGACAGGCAGGAGGTCAGGAAGGGCGGCAGAGGTTGGGTCAGAGAGGGAAAAGGTCGGGGCAGGCGAAAACAGGCAAGGTCAGGAAACGAGGGAACGGACTGGTACAGGGGTTAATCAAAGGACTTCCAACACTTCAAGACTAGGCAACGCACACCAAAATCTGGAAGAGAGTGCTGGGGGGCGATTCTTTATTGGACCAGGGGCCCGGGGGCAATAGACAAAATTCCCGGGGCACTGGCCCTTTAAACCCAGCCCAGCTTTTCCGCGCGCGCCCAAAGATGGTACGCCGCACGGCCGGGACAGGCGGACGCAGCACAGATGTGGGGGAAATTTGCGGCGCCAGGGGCGCAGGGGGAGGTGCGGGGAGCGCGGCACCCCGTGGCCCCCCCGGGCGGGCAGGGGGGGGGCCCAGGGGGCGGGGCACGGGGCCAAACCCCCCATGACAGTACCCCCCCTTAGTTCCCCCCTTTTTTTTTAGGGAAATTTGAGGTAGGTGCAGTTTACCCTCAGTTCCCACGAACGCTCCCCCGGCCAACCCTTCCACATCAGAAAAAAACCCCGTTCCCCTCACTGTTTCTCCGCCAGCACCTTTGCCCTCAAAAATGTTATCGTTGGCCCAGGAGAAGGCAAGAAGACCCAGGGAAAAAGCAAATCAGACCACATTTGAGGAGCGAACAGGGGAAGGGCGTTCGGGATAGCTGGTAGGGGGCAAGGGGAGCTGTAGGACCCCCGGGGTTTAGTTGCCAAAGTACAAAAAAAAGGGCCCCAAATTTGGGGCCAAATTATAATTTGGGGCCCCTTGAAAAAATGACTTGGGGGAAACAAAACTTATCACCTGGCTTAAAAGGGGCGGGAGGTCTACGGGTATGTCCGGGACTTTGGTGCGAGCGGAGGCCCGTAAAGGCTGTGGTGCATGCCAGAGTGTTGGCCCCGCACCGGGGCACCCACGGTGGAACGTGACAGAGGTAGAAAGGGGAGAGGGGGGGGGGATGTACCCAAACACAAAAAAAAAAAGGAGAGCCCAGTGGCCCCGAGTCTAGGGAATTAAGGGAAAATTTTCCCCAGGGGAGGAGGTAAAGCCCGTTACCCGACGGGGGATAAAAATGTGTGGGTGGGTCCTAAAATGGTTAACCCTTTTACGCCCGTTAGTTTGAGGGTGGAAGCAATAGAATTGTGAACCTGCAATGACCACATAGAGCCCCCCGAACTCGAAAAAATGGCCCCCCCCCTTTCCAGAGATATGCAAGGGGAGCCGTTTTAAAACAAAAATGTGCTGAAGGAAGTGTGGGAAGCTGGGGGGCAGAGGCAACCCGGGCAGAGGAAAAAAGTGGCACTTGAGATCTATCTGTCCCCCCCAGTGACAGTGTTTCAGAGGAGGCTAGGGGTCCGTAACAAAGTCCATGGCTACGGGGGCCCCCAAGGTCTTTTGGGACCCGGGAGGGGAAGCAGACCCCCGGGGCGAGGAGGGGTTTATTATGGGCACAGGAGGGCAGCCAGGACAAAATCTCTAACATTTGACGAGAGTGGGCCCCCCAATAAAAGGGCGATTGCTGCCCCGGACTTTTGATCCCGGTGACCGCTGTTGTGAGGCATTCCCCCCGGGGGCCGCATGGGGAGGGCATGTAGGTCTTCCCGGGGGCGATGTTGAAGGTCCCACAGGGGCCCCGTGAGGAACTTCAGGAGGGAAATTTGTGCGCAGAGGCCTCCAAAGCCCACTGTGTCCCAGGATTAGGGGCTCTGCTCTGACGTTTTCCCACTGGCCGAAAAAGGGGGAAGAAAATCAAAATGGGGGAAAAAAAAAAAAACACGGCTTGGGAGACGATAGAGAAGATTCTTGTGATCGGTGAAAATATCATGGGGGTGGCGAGCCCCCCCAGAAGTGCGCCATTTTTTAAGGCTAAATTTAAAGTCATCTTCCCAAAATAGGCAATAAGATAACTAGGCCTCAAACCCGGTGACTTCTTGTGGGAATGGAACCCCTAATCATAACTGTACCAACCAATATAAAAAAACAAACAAAACTGTATAAAAAGTCACTTTATTTTTAAACTTAACTAAAAATAGTAACGGAGTGCTAATTTCATTGGTTCCTTGAATGTCCCTAGAGACTTTCAATCCCCTACAGTATGTTTGGTGGTTTTGGGAGGGGTTTGAGCAGAAAAAGAGATAATCTTTAGAAAGCTTATCCGGGGAGTCATTTTGGATATTTAAAATGAGTACAATGTCCCCCAGGTGAACGAAAATTTAAATCTATTCTTTTTATTGTTTTATTCTACTACAGTAACCTGTTGAGGGTTCCCGGCCCATAAGGGTAGGTTTTAAAGGGAATTAGTATGAGGAAATCAGTTTTGAAAAAGGGGTGGGACTGCCCCAAAAGTCACACGGTCCTTTCAGTCTTACCTGTCGTTTTTCCCCTATGGGCGTTAGCCCAAAAGGGAGCCCGGGGGACGATCTACATGGATTTGGATTGCTCTCCACTGCGCTTGGACATTAAGGAAAGCAAATAGCTATATCTCACTGCCGTTAATATTTTTTGTTATTGTTTTCAAAAAAAGTGACTTTTTATAAGTTTCTAGCTTGCATTTATATTGGAAGGCAAAATTAATGGCCATAATTGCGATCACCAATAGTATAATTCTTTTCAGTGGGGTGAAGGTTTTTGAGAAGAAGCCGCAAGTACGTAGTTTCCAAGGAGGACTTCTGTAGGAGGACAGTGGCCACCTATGAGGAGGCGTCCACTTCTAGGACAAAACGGACGCTGCGGGTCTGGACGGACAGAAAATGGAAGCAGAAGCGAAAGCTGATTTAAGTGATCAAAAGCTTCTTGGGCTTCTGGCGGCCAGATTTAGGGTTGGCATTTTTCTTCGTAAGGGCCATCAGCGGGGCCACGTAGAGAAAAGCGCGACTAACTGTCTATAATAATTTTCGAACCCCCGAAAGTGTTGGATAGAGCGAAGGCCAAGGTCGAGGCCACTGTAAGACTGTGAGAGCTTCGAGGGGTCCATTGGGACCTGAATCGAGACGATGTACCCAGGAAGGGCAACGAGGGTGCGTTCAAACAAGTATTTCTCCAGTTTGGCATATAATTTGGGGGTTACGGAGACGTTTGAGCACCTGGCGGACTGGCGGCGGTGGTTTCCAGATCAGGAGAGAAGATTAGGATGTCATCTAGGTAGGGCGATAACACAGACGAAGAGGAGATCGCGGAAGATCTCATTGACAACATTTTGGAACACCGCCTGAGCGTTGCAGAGGCCAAAGGGCATGACAAGATATTCAAAATGGCCATCTCGGTTTTTAAAAAGGGGCCCGTCTTCCATCGTCCCCTTCAGGGATAGAATCAATTTTTTGCCCCGTAAATAAATTTGGAAAAAAATTTTGCCCACGCATGATGAACAGCCGAGAGCAGAAGCGGGGGGTATTTTTTTTTATATAATTTTTTTAAGTTCCCGATAATTGAACAGGGTCGGAGAGTCCCATTTTCTTTTAAAAAAGAACCCGGCCCCCCGAGGCGATAGACTTGTGTTTTTATCCTTTACGGGTTCTGGGACATACCCGACGGGGTTAGTTCCAGAAACCGAAAGAGGATAACTCTGCCCGGGGAGGAGTAAGGGGTTCAGGTAAATAGGACAGTCTACGGCCGGTGGGGGGGAAGATTTTGGCCTGTTTTTTCGGAAAAAGACTTCGGCTGACCCTGGTCGGAGTGGGCGGACCCGGCAGGGGCTTCGAAAAACTTTCCCGAGGCGGGGGGGAGAGTGGGGGAGAAAAGGCAGCATTGCGAGGGCACGCGGGCCCCAAGGAAAATCTCCCCCGTTTCCGCCCCAAGGCGGGCTTGGTTTGCAACCAAGGAAGGCCCGGAGGTTTTTAAAGAGGAGGAGGCGAACAAAAGTTTCAGAGTCTCTTGTGTAGGGGGTATCTGCAAAGTGGAAAGGGAGTGCAAAACCGAATAGGCCTTTGGATTCGCCATGAGGGAGGAGACAAACAGGGTTTTTCTGCAGGGGGCCCCGGGGAAGAAATTTGGGAAGAGTTTTTTTTTTTTTTTATTGAAAGTTTTTATTAAATTTTTTAACATAGGTAAGGAGCATTGCAAAAGTAAATTTAACAAGGGCATTCACATAAAGCTAAAAAATAATCTCTAAGAAAAAAATTGGAAAATTTAGGTTGGATATACCGTTTTGAAAGTTGGATTTTAAAAAGGGAAAAAGCTGTAGCCTTGGTGCAAGTCAGGTTAAAAAAAAAAAATTTAAGTAAACTTTTAAGTTGAAATATAGAGATTTAAAAAAAGAAAAGGGTAGCGGTAAATAAAAAGGAAAAAAGGGGTAAGGGTGGGGTGGGGTGCACGAGGTAGGGCTTCATGGGGCCCCAAAACAGAGTATGTGGTTCGTGGTGCGATAACACCCCAGGCAAACCCGTTTTTCCAAAAGGGCTTTTTTGTCTGTAGGGGGAAAAATTTGGGGGGGCCCCGGGGGGGGGGGGGGGGGGGGGGTGGGGGGGTTAGGAGGGGGGTTTGGGGTGGGGGGGAAGGGGGTTTTAAAGGGGGGGGGGAAAAAGGTATGGGCATCCCCGAAAATAGAGGGGGCGTCCGAAGCGGATGACATCTTCCAACTTGAGGAGCTGTGGGTTCCACTTATGTAGGACTTCGGGGTGTGGTAAGAAAAGCTTATTTTATATAAGTTTTTCCCCATATGTAGTGCTATCGAGGACTTGGCCGCCGCTTTCCCAAAAGGGGTTCAACGTGAGGGACGAGCTTGACTGCAAAATTTCCGCGGAAACCCCCAATCAAGAAGGCGGGGGTTGAAAGGTGCTGTCCGGCAAATTCCCCCAGAGTCAGGTTTGGGCGACAGTGAAGGCGCCCCTGACACTGGGATGCTCTTTGGACCCTAGGTGGAGAGTTTCCGGGGACCCGGACACCCAATGAAGTGGCCAAACCCCCCACAGTAGGGGCCTCAGAAAACATGCAGCGTTCCTCCCCGGGCAGGTGGGGTCTCTCACCGCATGGGGCGTCCACAGGAACCCCTTGCAGGGAAAATGGGGGTCGTTGGAACAGGGAGCCAACGAGGAACCGCTGGTGGGCGACCTCCCGTTGGGGTATGCTCTTGTTCTCTCGGCAAAAACCGAAAAAATCAATTAGGGTAACTAAGAATCAGGTCGTCCCGAGCGATGCAATTCCCCACCCGGAGCTCTCTTTTAAAACCCCCAAAGGCCCTTTCCCGAAAATCGCCCCCAAAGCCTCACTATTCCAGTCCCGCCGAGGTAGGGGCGGAATTTCAGGATGTGACCCGCAGTGGGTCGCCCCATGGGGGCGGAGGAGCCACGGGGTGGGGGAGGTGGGCCAGGTTCTCGAAACGGGGCGGGAACCCCTGCGGAAAGGGTTTTAGATTTGCCGCAATGGGTCTCTTTGGGGCCCCCTGCGGAGTGGAGGCCAGAGGTTTGCCCCTTAGGGGTAATTTTGAAGGCCACCAACCCGTCGGGAGGGAATTGAGCCCCCAAATCTCGAGTGGTGGAGCATTGATGATGAAACCTTGCACTTTTTTGGGTCTCCTCATGCGGAGGGGAAGGGGAGACAGGATGGTCCCGGTGCAAGAGCAGGTGCGATATGGGGGTGGGAGCAAGGTTTGGCGTGGAGGCGGCGTGTGGGGGGTAGAGGGCCAAGGTCTGCCAAAAGGCCGCGGCTGGTCAATATGTGGCTCTGTGAGCGACGGCGCGTGACGTTGGAGTTGGGCAAGGGACTGGCGGAAACTTTGGCCCGATTCGTAATGGTTGGGGGATTTGCTGGACCACAGCAAGTAAGATAGTTTTTAACCCCAAACCCGGGAGAGAGTCAAGTGCCCCCCTATTCCCCAGAGCCCGCCCAAAGGGGATGGACTTGCGCGGCGTGGGCTACAGGTCGTACCCCCGACGTGATTTTTTGCGATGGCGGCGGGGAATGCTGGTAACAGAAATTAATCAAGAGAATGGGGGGGCAGGAGGGGTCGGAAAGGGGGCAGAGGTTGTGGTCAGAGACGGGAGAAGGTAGGGCAGGCGTTTTAAAAAGGCAAGGTAGGAAAAAGTAGGGGAAAGGGGCTGGTCAGGGAATAGACGGACTTCCAACTTCAAAATGGCAAGCCACCCAAAAATTTTGGCGAGAGTGCTGGGGGGGATTCCTAATAGGCCCCCGGCCCGGCAATAGACAATTAGGGGGGTGGCCATTTAATCCGACCCAAGCCAAATCGCGGTGCCCTAAGCGCTGGGGACGAACGCGGCGGCCGGACAGGGAGGGCAGCGTGCACAGGGCGTGGGGGACTGAGCCGGCGCCAGGGACCGGGCAGCAGGGGGATGGTCGCGGGGAGCCGTGACACCCGCGTCGGACCCCCTGTGGGCAGGGGGGCAGCCGAGGGGGGCGACGGTACCCGTGCCAGCCCCCACTACAGTTTTATTAGTTTTCTCACCATGTTTGACTAAATTCATGAACAGCTATCTTGATAATATTAGTGCTGGATATTTTAAAACCAAAATTTGCCCATTTCGAAACAACTATTACATAATATTATGATAATTACATTTCATTGATCTAGAATTTAGTAGTACTGTTATTCACACAGTAAAAGCACAAATGGTGTCACGGTCCGTGCCGCGGTCTCCGTTCTGGGCCGTGGACATGGCTGTGTTGCTGGTCCTCTCCTTACACCACAGACATGCCTGTATTCCTGTCGCAGATCCGGTTCCTGTTGCGGTGCCGCTGTCACCATGAACTTTCCGCTGCTTACCCATTTGCGGTTGCTGTGCGGCTTTTCCCATGCTGGCCTTGCTGCTCCACCATCTTGGGGCTGCTGCCCTATTTCCTTGTTGCCCTATAGAGGGCATGGGCCGCATAATGCTCTCATTTATTCCCACAGTGTGCAATAGGGTCTGGCTTCCTCTGTCAGTCTCATTCCACCTGTGTGCTTACAAGCCTACTCCTCCCCACACTCCCTGCCTGATCCTTGTTGCGTTATGTTTGTTAGTGGTCTGTTGTATTAGTATTGTGTCTTGTGGGTGTCTGTGTCTTGTTGGTTGTTGCTGTCTTTGTGGGATTCTGAATGTTTGTTGGTTTGCTACCATGTGAATGTCTGAGTCTTTGTGAGTTTCTTTGCCATGTTCTTACTCCTAAGTTCTTGCCATGTGTCTGCCATGTTTCTGCTGGTTGCCTTGTCAGTTCATGCCTTAGTTCCTTGCCAGTGTCCTAGCTTGGGTCTCTGCTTTGTTTCCTGTCATGTTCTTAGTGTTGTGTCCTGTCTGTTTATATTTTGCACTTTTGCCTTTGTCTAGCCTTCCCCTTTTGCATCAGTTTGGCCTTTGTTTAGTTCTGTCTCTGTCTGTTTTGTTCTGTACCTACACGTCTCTACACCTAGTCTGCTGTATCTTGTTGGTGCCTAGCTTTGGCACTTCTGGCCTGTCTGGTCAGCTGCCACTGCCGGGGACTGCTCTGAGGTCACACCTGGCGGTCGTCGGAGAAGTCATCCTTACCATCCAAGACTCTGTGAAGATGCCGCTTAGTTCCACCCCATTGGAGCAAGCCCGGCAGTAGTCCACTACCTGCTTTACCTGCTCACCCATTACAAACGTTTTTTCCAGTCATGGTTTTGAAGTGGTTTTTACTGTAACACAACTGCACAATGGGAACACACCCTTCCATAAAACATCATTCCATATTATACTGTAAGAAAAAAACTTGCTGTGCCTCTGTATGAATTGGGAAGTGCACAGAGGAACAGGATATGGTCATCATATTATGGATTGTGCATAAGCCCTAAAACTTCCTTTTCTTGCTCATGTTTATTTATATCTGATACTAATATCCCACTGACTTATTCTGCTGTGCAAAGATTGTTACCAAATTCACAGTAATGAAAACGGTGATGACCACCTAAAACTTTCTCGGAACAAAGGTATGGTTAAAAAATACATTTTATTTGGAAATATTTAAAAACTACTGTCATAAATTTAGGGCAAAAGCATTCGGCGATAAAAGTCCACTTTAATCTGCAAAGATTGTTACCATTTACATCAGTCATGGGCACCTAAAATCCCCACGAGCTAGTTTCCCTTTTTTTAAACACACATGTCAATTTTTTATAAATGCCAATTAACATTTCAGAATATTTGTGGGATATGGGAGGAAACTCACACAAATACAGGAAGAACATACAAATTCCATGCAGATGCTGACAGATTCTAGCCCTGGAATCCAGCATTGGCTGGCAACGGAGCTAACTACCAAGCCACTATGCTGACCCATGTGCTATCAAGCACAATGTGTCACCTGCCAAATACATTTCCACTTTGCAATATTTTGTCATGTCTCAAACTATCTTTTTACATTTCCTGGCAATCAGCCATACATGAAACCCTTATTACAGGTAACTTTCGGTAGAGCTGGAAGTTCATCTATGAAACCTTGCATTTTCTACTCCTATACACCCATACATATGAGAATTTGCTGTAAGTTACTTATAATTAGCTCGGTTGCATAATTCACACTTATCAAAAAGTAACCCCCTGGGAGCTGTTTCCCTTTTGCGGGCTTTTGCACCTGTATCTCCCAAATATAAACCCCTGTAGAAAATTAAAAGTATTTTTTAGAAGTATTTTAAAAGTAGGGGTAATAAAAATAATTTTTTTAAAGTTAAATTGAATTGCTTTAACGGGGTTTTTAAAAATTTTTTTTTTAAAATTTCCCCAATATAATATCTTTTATTAATTTGTTTTTAAAACTTTACTGTAGTTTAAAACGCTTATATGGTAAACTTTTTAAGATATTAAACTCTATTTTATATTTGAATGAGAGGAAGAAAAATAAAATTCTTGCTGAATATTACCCAAAATTTGGGTTTGCATGGGGCCAAAGGGGTAAAGGGTTACAAGAAAAAATAATGAACCCCTTTGGGAAATTTGGGTTTTTCAAAATTTTTAATTTAAAATTAAAATAAATGGGGGGTTTTTGATTTTTTTATAAAAATTAAAATTAAAAGGAAAATTAAAACCCTTTGCTAAATAGGGCCCGAAAGATTTTGGGGGTCAAAAATTTTATTGGGCATGAAAAAAAATCCAAGTATTTTAAATTTAAAAATTTCCCTTTTTAAAACATAAAACCCCTTCCCCAAAAATTTCCCCCCCAATGCAAAAAAAATTTTCCCCCCATTGAGGGGGAAATTTTTGGGGACCCTTCCCACGAAAAAAAATGTTTACTATCAATTTTTAAAAATCCCTTGGGCATCCACGGGCCCTCTTCAGGTCATAAAACAAAAGGGGTTTTAAAGGGCGGGGACTTTTAGTCAGCTTTTAAAAAATAAAAATTTCGTTCTTATTAAAACCATTTTTAAAGTAAAATTTACTTTTTGAGCTTGGGTCTTGCTTACCCTTTTTTTCTAAAATGGGGGGGAACCACTATTCACATATAGTCTATTGGAAGACACCAAATTTTCCTGGATTTGTACAGAATATGACAAAAATCTCTGTGTACCCTGGTATAAAATTGAAGGCATACAGAGGTATGCTAGAAGCCCAATTATGGTCTAATGTGTATGTGAGGTCTTGCTGTGCTTATTCATGAAGTAAAAAACTTAATAATTAAAAATAAAAAAAAGAAAAAGAACTGTAGAAAACTGAAATAAAAATGAGTAGGCCATTCTCTTTTCTTGGCCTAAAAGGGTTTTTTTTTATATTCAGTTTTTTTCCCTTCCTGTCACTCACAGCTTTTTCATTTTTAAAAAACGGGGGGCATTTTAACACAAATTGGGGGCTTTCTTCGGGCCTGCAGGTTTCCTCACCACCAACAGACATAACGTGCCCCCCCTTCCCTTGCTCGCTGGCTCAAAAATTGTATTTTCCCCTGAGTTTAAACTGTTAGAAAAAAGCAGCTTTGGGGGCATTGAGCTGCAGGAAAGCAAAAAAAAACCCTTTAAAACAAAATTTTTTTCCCTTTTTTGACTCACAGGAGTTTAAAAGGGAAAAAAGATCTGCTGATTTTTAAAAGTAAAACATGTATGGTTGGGCTTTCCACTAGCTGTTTAGCTTTTCCCGCTCATTCCGCACCCCCTGACTGGCGCTCATTATTTTTTTCCTGTTTTTACCTAAAGGGGTACAGGACAGGACTACACACTTGCTGCCATTTCAGAGTGTGCGGGAAGACGAGGGACAGCAAAGCTAATCAGTTGTGAGACTGCCTCCTATTTTAATTTTTTTTTACTTTAATTTATCAACAGTTTTACTTTTCCTATCAATCCTGTGAGTGCAGGAGAAACTTTTTCTATTCAGGGTCTTTTTTTGTTCCCGCAGGTAAATTATTTCCCAACGCTCATTCGGTTGTCCAAGCGTCCTTTGCTACCCAAAAAAGGGTAAAATATAAAAGGTATTTCCCGAATTTACTATTTTTATACCTTCAAAATTTTATAACTTTATGAATAAACGTCGTGTATGTATTTATTGAAATTCAAAATAAAGTTGAAAGCGGAGTGCTTTCAGGTTCATTTAAAAAATTGTTTGCACCGAAACCCAACCTTTCCCCCGGGGAAAAAACTGGGGAAGAACCCTAGTTATCTGCCTGATTTAGTGTGTCAAAACGAAGCACGCTGGCAGTCGGGGCCCAAAAACCTTTTAATCCGGGAAACCAAAACAAATCAGCGGGGGGACCCCTGACGGATGCTAAGGGGGTGGTGGGCGGGGTGCCTACCATAAAAAAAAATGTAGGGGAGAGGCCCCCGTGAATCAGAATCAAAGGGAGTTGTAGAAACCCCCCCAGACAGCAAGTGGCCCATCACCCTGCCCGGGCCGAGATGAAGGGGCGAAAAATAATTTCCCAACCTGATTGACCCTCTTCCCTGCCATTCGTCTGGGGGTGGAAGCCGGGGAAGCAGCTTCACCTGGATTTGGGAAAAAGGGGGCCCGCCAGCACCTAGAAAAAAAATTGGCCCCAAAACGATCCGAGACAATTTTGAAAGGGGTCCTTTTTGAGACAAAAATGTGGGAAAAAACAGATTACCCAGGCGGGGGAAGGGTAGCCTGGCAACGGGGACAAAAAACCCGCCATTTTGAAAAGGGGCCCCAAAACCCTCCAGATGACAGTGTTACCAAAGGGGGGGAGGTCGGTTATGAAGTCCATGGCCACATGTGACCAGGGACTGGTGGGGATGGGCAGGGGATGCAGAAATCCCGCCGGTTTGTGAGGAGGTGTCTTATTACGGGCACAGGTGATGCAGGACTCGACAAACTCCTTGACGTCCCTGGCGAGGTCCGGCCACCAACAGAACCGGGAGACAAGACGACAAGTCTTACGGGCACCAGGATGTCCGGCCAACAAAGAACAATGTCCCCACTTTAAGACTTTACTTCGGAGCATGGGACCCACATATGTTCTCCCTGGCGGGACTTTCCGGAGGTCAACAGGAGCTGCGGAGATAAGGCGCTCAGGGGGTATAATGTGTTCTGGGGCCACTTCTTCACCGAACACATCAGCAGCACGTGAGAGGGCATCGGCCTGGACATTCTTTTCCACGGGGCGGAAGTGAATCTGAAAATTAAATCTCGAAAAGAATAGAGACCACCTGGCCTGGCGTGGATTAAGTCGCTGGGCAGACTGGAGATATTGAGGGTTTTTATGGTCTGAATAGATACAGATGGGATGCCTGGCACCTTCCAGCAGATACTGCCATTCTTCTAGCGCCAGCTTAATGGCCAGTAGCTCCCGATCCTCAATGGTATAGTTCCTCTCCGCCGGTGAGAACATCTTGGAGTAGAACCCACAAGTGACCGTTTTGCCCGTCTGCCCCTTTTGTGTGAGGATCGCTCCAACCCCAACAGAGGAGGCTTCCACCTCCAGCGAAAAAGGCTTATCAGGATCTGGTCACACCAGGATAGAAGCAGAGGCAAAAGCGTTTTTTAACTTAGAGAATGCCCCCTCAGCTTCGGGTGGCCAACTTCTAGGGTAGGAGTTCTTCTTAGTGAGAGCCACAATCGGAGCCACCAGCGTGGAGAAGTGCGGAATAAACTGCCGATAGTAGTTACAAAAGCCTAAGAAACGTTGTATGGCCTGAAGGCCTACTGGCCGTGGCCATTGCAGACGGCAGATAGTTTTGCTGGTCCTATCCGTAAGCCTTTGTCAGAGATGACGTAGCCCAGAAATGGTAGACTCGTCTGGTGAAAGAGACATTTCCCCAGCTTGGCGTACAGGTGATTGGTCGTTAGTGCGTCTCATCACTTGGCGGACATGTAGTTGGTGAGTCTCCAGGTTGGGCGAGTATATCAAGATGTCGTCCAAGTAGACCACGACACAGGTGTAAAGGAGATCCTGAAAATATCATTTACGAACTCCTGGAAGACGGCCGGGGCATTGCACAGCAAAAAGGGCTTTACCAAGTACCCCAAAGTGCCATACCCTTGTTTTTTAAAAAGCCGTTTCCATTTTTTTCCCTTTTGGGAAATGCGGACCCATTTTTATGGGACCCCCTCAATCACTTTAAAAAAATTTTTCGCCCCCGGGCAGGGGGATCGAAGAGTTCCCGGATCAGGGGTAGGGGGGAAAACGATTCTTACCATGTTTTTTTAAAACCCCCCCCTATAAATGCAGGGCCGAAAAGGACCACCCTTCTTTTCTCCCGTAAGAAAAATCCCGGGAGAGGGGGAGTTAGGGGAAATAAACCCCTTCGAAAATTTTTAAACGGACAAAATTCCGAAAAGGGCCCTGAGTCCCCCGGGAACGGAAAAGCGGATAACTCCCCCAGGGGGAAGGATTGGTACTTTGGCAGTAGGTCAAGGGGGACATTCGAAAGGGCCAAAGCGGGGGAAGGCCTCTGCTTTCTTCTCCAAAAAACCCATCGGCGAATTCTTGATATTCAGCCAAAGGGCCGGGAAAAGGGGGCTCATGGAGCAAAGAATGAGGGGTGATAAGGGCCCCGGGGCGAAGTGCCACCAAAACAACCCTCAAGCAGCTCGGCCCCCACCCGTGTTTAATTTTTTACTCCCAGACACCCAACCCCAGAGAAAGGGAGAGTGGAGCGAAACCCCCAGGGAATCCCAGGGAAACTGCAAAAGAAAAAGCACTGCAAACAAGAAAAAGAAAAAAAATTCCAAATTTCCTTAAGCGGGAACTCCGACACGGAAAGTCAGCGGCCGGGGATAAAACTGAAACTTATCACTTAAAAGTTTCCCGCTGACCAAAGAAGAGGGACCAGGGGTATTTTTTCCCAAACCCGGACCCCCCAAAGAAGGGGGGTATTGCAAAAACCAAGGACTAGGGAAAAAATTCCCCGGCCTGACCCGAACCAGAAAGGCAGAAACCGGAACGAGAGTCCGGAGTCCTTTAAATGATTTTGGGCCCACCAGGTGAGAGGGGTAGAGGACAATTCGCGGCACCCCCCTCGGTTGGGGGGGCCACGGAGGGCGCCTGCGCCCCGGGGAAACCGGGGGGCCCGGCGGGGGCCCAATCCGTGACCCCCACCCACGTCACTGCCTCCCTTGGCGTCCGCCCAAGGCGGCAGACCCCAACGGGACAAAAACCCCCCAAAGGCTAAAAAAAAGGGGCCCCCGTCCAGGCAAAACTCAAATCCAAAAATTCCGGGCCCAGCCCACAGTACGGGAACGTATATGCCAAGAAAAAAAAAGCCAAAAGAATATTCCAAAAACAACCGGGGGCCCAAAAACACGGTCAGGAGGCAAGGACAAAGTAAAGGGGCCAAAAGGCGAGGCCCAGAAGGGAGCCTAGGTCAGAGAACAGGGAGCAAATACCAACAGGAAACACAGGAAGTAGCAAGGGGAAACCTTTCTCAGGCAAGTACTAACAGAAATGAGTGAGTTTCCTGCTTGACAAAGGGGGCGGAGTTTCCTCGAAACGTTGCATCCATGCAACGCTCAGTCGGTTGTCCAAGCTGCTCCTCTGCTATCCCATGGAATGGTAAAATTTAAAACCCAAGTATTTACCTGATATTTACTACTTGCTTACTATCCTTCAAAGGACTTTATATGGACTGGTGATGACTGAATGTCAATGTATGCTATGTCTATTGAAATTCAAATAAATGTATGAAAGCAAGCGCAGCTGCATTACAGGTCTCATTTACAATTGTTTGCACTGAAAAATAGGGCAAGGGAGGAGGCCCTTTGTTTGACCTGCTAGCAAGTGGATGTAAGTTTATTAACAAGCGGAGTTTTGTTTACAAAAGGTGTGGTTGTCGGCCAGATATGTCCGCCTTAAAATCCCTAGTTATAAATTGGGGCCCCGCTACATGGATCCATTTGAGTTGCTTAAACGCATAAACCCCGTGGCCTATAAACTCAGGCTCCCACCTTCCATGCGCATTCCCAATGCTTTTCATGTTTCCCTTCTCAAACCTCTGGTTCTGAACTGTTTCTCTCAGAAGATAGTTCCTCCATCATCTGTGGCCGATGCCTCTAACGTCTTTGTGGTCAAAGAGATCTTGGGTATGAGGAGAACTAGAGGGAAATGGTATTTCCTCGTTGATTGGAAGGGGTTCGGGCCCGAGGAGAGGTCCTGGGAACCTGAGGAGAACATTCTGGACCGTAACATCATCCAGAGGTTCCTCCAGTCCCAAAAGAGGGAGGGGCCAAAGGGGGGGTACTGTCACAGATGCCCCTGCGACCCTCATCCCGGGTTACAGGCGCATCCGTGCCCCTTACCCGAGCGGCGCCGCGTCCCGCATGTCGGGGCGCAGGTGCGTTCATTTCCCTGCTCATTCGGGAGCATACTTACCCTGCCGCGATCCTGCTGCAGGCTCTGTCCCTCGGCGCGTGCGGCCCCACCTCCTAGGGCGCGCGCATGCCGGAAGTGTTAAATTTAAAGGGCCAGTGCACCGGTAATTGGCTTTTGCCGGTCACTGCCCCTATTTAAGCCTACCTCTTCCTGGATACCCTGCCGGATCTTTAGTGCCATTTTCCTTAAGAGAAAGCGTTCCTAGTCTTTTCTGATTACCGTGTACCGTACCGTTGCTTCCGTTCCTCGACCACGATTCTTGCCACCTGCCCTGACCTTCTGCCTGTCCACGACCACGAATCAGAGTCGCCTGTCCTGACCTTCTGCCTGTCCCCGACTACGAGCCTGCCTGACGATTTTGTACCACGCTACATCTTGGCTGCCTCCGCGAGCAAGTCACGTCAGGGGTAGCGACCTGGTAGAGTCCCGCCGCAGCAAGTCCATCCTGCCTTGGCGTCGGGCTCTGGTGAAAACCGGGACCTACTTAGATTCCGCTCCCTGGCGTCGCTTACGCCAACGCTTGCGGTGGTCCAGAGGATCCACTATCTCCGACCGTGACAGCTGGGTGGCAGTCAGGGCCCTCTGCACCTCCTCTGACGTGACACACACTTTTTTTGTCAGGCTTTTGTGTTTCATGGAGTTCATTGCTTAGTATATATTGCAGAAAAGTGTACAATATTGGCTGTCCTATAATACCAAGTCTAGGGTTGAGTCTAATAGGAGCAGTAAGATGCCAACCATGGAGGCCTTCATTAGGCCACTGCTTGCAATGACAACTAGTCAACACTGCACAATGCCATGAAACCTTAGGTTGGGCAGAGCAAGAGATTAATACTACCATATAGCATTTGAATCTGTGAATGTGATGTTTTAACTGTTTCTTTAGACATTAAAGGGGTTTTGCCACAATCTCATTTCATACCTCCTGCATCCAGCTCTTCAGCTCTGTGTGCTCAGAAGGAGGCGTGTGTGATTTATTTGAATTGCATATCATGTGACCCAGCAGGATGACATCACCAGGCCTTTCCTCTCTGTAGTCAAAGAAAGGTCTGCTTATGTAAAGCATTGTGAGTAGCTGAGAGGGAAAGTTTTTACCTCACAGCACAAGGGTCCTTGGTTCAAATCCCTGCGGGAACCAAACCTGTGTGTTTTTTTTTTCTTTATTAATGCACATACCTCATTGAGGTTTCTTTTTTATTTATTGCACTGTTTGACTAATTACTAAGGAATACAGAGAACAGGTGTAGAGTGACAGCACCTGGGGTTTGAACACTCAGCAGCTGCCTGAGAGGAGAGGTGATGTCTGAGCATGTGCGACCAGGACTGAGAAACTCTCTGCCCTGGTCATATCCCCTGGAAACGAGCTGTAAACAATGGATCATTAATGGAGCAGCTAAAACATAAATGGTGCAGAATTTTTAATAATAATGAATGGTGAAAATGTTTGTTATTTCGTTTGTAAGCTTCTCACGTCAATTTTACTTCGTGGCAAAACCCCTTTAAGTAAAATGACAGATCATTACATAATCTTTTATAATTGTTTGTCTTTGCTATGCTTACAGGAGACCAAGTCTTTTAGTTATGTGCAGCCATTTAGCTAGTTATATGACAAAAACCTAGCCATTTATGTGACTGGCTAAAAATCTACACATGGTAATAGGATTAGAATGCCTCTTTTTCTGGGACTACTGCAAGCAAAGTTTGTGTTGGAGTGGTTTGATCTATCATAAAGCAGTAACTCAAGTGCACTCACATAGGCAAAAACGTGGTGACAGGTCATCATTATGGTTTTAAAAAAAATTAACAAACATCACGCTTTTATGCAAGTGTGAAATGTTTTCTAATATCAGCAGTGATATGTGAAATGTCCCCTTTAAGTGTGTCCTCTGTTAATCTTTCAACCTCTAATGCTTCTAACAGAATTATCTCTCACAAAAAAGTCTCATGTTTTCAAGTTCTTATACAATAGTTAGAACCAGCTTTGGGAAGCAGAACCTTTCATTATCATTTATATCTATGATATTTTCAAAATGTATCATCAGTGCAACCCTCGTGCAGAAAGTCACATATCATAGATAATGTAATTGTCAATATGGCTTCCTCAAAAATGTTTGATGCTTGTCCGATCAATGCAGTAAATATTTATGTTAAAGGGGTTGTCTCACCATGAGATTTCACAGAGCCATAGGCAGCTTCAGACACACATTTCCTGGCCAGACTGTGGGTGATTCTATAGCAATTATTAGCATATCAGCTTCACTATTCCTGTTACAGTGATATGAGTGCAAGAGGTTTATACTCTAAAGTGCACAAAGCTACATAGCTCGAAGGGTTAAAACTTCTCTTTAAGGCCGTGTTCACACGGCTTATTCCCGACGGATTTGTGCGCCGTATTGAGCACACAAATCCGCCGTGAATAAAGGGGCGGGAGGGGGGGGCCGGAGCGCGGCGGGGGCCCCGCTCCCGGCCCCTTTGACAATGCATGTTTACGGCGCTACGCGCCTTTAAAATAATGTGCATGTCATTTTTCTCCCCCCGCGGCGGATTCCCGAGCGGGGAGGAGCGACGGATTCCACTGTTCTCAATGAGAGCAGTGGATTACCGTAATTTTGCGCCGCGGATTGGCGCCGTACTGAAGCGCAATCCGGCGGCAGCCCCATCGCAGAATAAGCCGTGTGAACGAGGCCTAACTTATATACACAAGCTTCTGTGCTGAAGATAACATTCAGCAGGGAGTGGTTTACCATGGTTGCACAGAAGCTAAATGCAATCAGATAAAAGAAAGAGAATGGAGAGGTGGTCAGTAACAAAGAGAAACTTTCTTAACAAAGCAAAATCAGAACAGCAGAGTATTTGGTAATAGTATTCATGCTCTTTTCCTTACATGTTAAAAGCAAATCATTTTAGTAAGAACACCCCTTTTAAGAGGGTTTCTGTAATATATAAAACAAAACTAAAGAGCTGCTCGGAGAGATTTAAGCTAGTAAAATAAAAATAATTACATTTACCGTATATACTTGAGTATAAGCCGAGTTTTTCAGCACAAAAAATGTGCTGAAAAATCTCCCCTCGGCTTATACCCCGAGTCACTGTCAGCCTCGGGCGCTGCGATGGCCCCGGGCGCCGACAGGACGCTTCAGTTTTTATGCGGCTCCTCAGGGAGCGCATATAACTGAAGGCCGAGTGAGCGCACAGTGTTGGCGCTGCCGTGGCCAGGCACTGTCCGCGATTCCTTCAACCCTTTGCACCTCCGGAGCGCAATTTTAAGTGAAGGGATACCACTGGGGGAGCAGAGAGCGAGCGCTTCCGTGCTCCGCAGTGGCCTCCGGGTGGCCGCAGACTCCCGGCTGTCCGGAGTTTCCGGCACAGGCAGCGTGCATGTCATCACGCTGCGTGCGCGGCCTGATGACGTCACCCGCCTGTGCCGGGAAGACCCGAGGACAGCGCGCGGAAGACGGAGCAGCGGGGATCGAGGTAAGTGATTGTTTGTTTTTTTATTTTGATATTATTGCCTACAGCCTGCCCTATACCTGCCTACAGCTGCCTATACCTGCCCTATACCTGCCTACAGCTGCCTATACCTGCCTACAGCCGGCCCTATACCCCCTAATTTACTACCGCCTAACCTGCCCTAACCTGCCTACAGCGCCTATACCGCCCTATACCTTTCAGCGCCTATACCTGCTTACCCCTGCCCATTAAACCTGCCTACACCCGCCTATCTGCCTTATCTAAGCTTTGCCTATTTCCTGCCTACAGCCGCCCTATACCTGCCTACAGCTTTCCTATTACCTCCCTATACCTGCCTCCTCCAACCGCCCTATATTAACTCCTGCCCTACAGCCTGCCCTATAGCTGTCCTTTTGGGCCATTACCTGCTTATGGGGCCATATACCCGCCTTATAATCTGCTATGGGGGACATATACCTGCCTATTACCTGCCTATGGGCCATATACCTGCCTATAATCTGCTTATGGGGGGCATATAACTGCCTATTACATGCTTTGGGGCCATATACGTCCTTTTGGGACATATACCTGCCTATACCTGCATATAGGGCCATATATCTGCCTATAAATTTCCTATGGGGGACATTAAACTGCCTAATAATTTTATTGGTATCCATTTTTATTTTTAAAATTTACCAGTAGCCGTGCATTTCTACCCTAGGCTTATACTCGAGTCAATAAGTTTTCCCGTTTTTTGGGGCAAAAGTAGGTGCCTCGGCTTATACTCGGGTCGGCTTATACTAAAGTATATACGGTACCTTTTAAAATCACTTGTTCCTGTGCTGCTGCTGCTCTGGCTGATGATGTCATGTCCATTAATCACGTGAACTTGCAACTATCTACAGGCCAAGTCAAAGGTGTTTTAACATACCTCATTCATATACAATGTAAAGTAAAAAGAAACTTTTAAAGAGATACTTAACAAAAATTAAAATGTAGTATCCTTTGCAAGGGAATAATTTTCTTTGTATGTTATATTTTATACCGTGCTTTCTCTGATAAAATTAAATTAAAATTAGAAATGTAATGGAATTTCTCCACTGATGTAGAGACTTACATTGATATATATTCCAAGTCTGATTTGAGGCTTGAGAAAAGATTAAAGGGGTTGTATCATTTCATTAAATGGTCTTCAGAATAAGGGGACAGTGAAAACAAGCAACTTTGCAATTGGATGTCATTTGGAAAGCTGTCTTGTTTCACAGTCTCCCTTATCTTCGTTTTGTGTAAACACTGTTCCCCAGTGGCGGTCGGATCCCACCTCCTTGCATTTGATTGGCTGCTGGCTCTACTAATTTACATTCTGTTTGCCACCCCCCCCCCCCCCGGTCGTATTCACTGGAGCGTGCATTCCTGCCTCTCTCACTCAGAATAAGGGGCCGAAAATAATTTCACTCTATACAGCCACCAGCTCCTCAGTGACAATGCAGCTGCTTCTACAATCAGAAAACAGCAGAATTGTGCCTTGGTGCCTAATGCTCCTGTGTGTAAGGGGTCGGCAACTATTTCCCTCTGCACAGCAAGCAGCTCCTCATTGACACTGGAGCTGCTTCTACAATCAGAAAACCGCAGAATTGTGCCTTGGTGCCTTGTGTAAACATAGAAGTTAGACTGATCTGTGCTCTGGATGACTTCATAGAAGACTGGATTCAACTGTAACAAACCTTCAGCTGTGAGAGGAGAAGAGATCAGTGCTCTGAGTTCATAAAAGACTGTCTAGACTTAAGGCAGGGCTGTGGTATGTAAACAGCTCTTATAAAATAAGACTGTATAGGGAGAGGACAGGGACATGTGGACTCAGAGGGGGGGGAGGGACACTGACTCGGGCGCGAACATGAACAGTGAAGGGGGGGATGATGTCATCCCCCTTCAGTTAAGAAACACCCAGCTGGGAGGGGAAGAGACGCCCCTGGATTTTCGGAACTGAGAGAATCAAGGTTCAAGAAAACAGCCAAAACTGATAAAGCGAAAACATCCCCTTTAAAACTAAAATTATTTCATCTGTTCATCTTATACATTATGCTACTTTTCATTTTTCCTTGTGTTTTGGGGGGAATTAGCTATTTTATTCTTAAAAAGGTTTTCTAACAATCGATATCCTGAAACCTCCCTAAATAGAAATATTATAACCCTTTGTAGCCTACAGGCCATTAACATTTTGCTTAAGTCTCTTATTGGCCCCCATTAATCTCATCTATGTTATGATGTCGATATTTAGGTTATAACAAATACCCTCACATCAATGAGCAGTGATATGCCACCACAGTGACATCATATTTTACATGATCATAGGAAGTAAACTCCAAATCATCAGGGATCAATAGAGAGTGACATTGGGTGATGAAAACAAATATGCAATGGTAAATATATTACAAAGTATATTGTTTAAGGAAGCTTAACCCTTTTGCACAAAGGACATATCGGTATGTCCTGATTGCGAATCATTTACCGCAATCGAATGTACTGATACGTCCAAGAGATCATGCAGGGTCTGCACGATAAGCGCATGAAGTCCGCTGTATCTTACAGCGGACTCCATGCGCTGTTGGCAGCTAAGGAAAAGACAGAGGGAGCTCCCTCTATCTCCATCGATACCTCTGCGGCGCGATTGTGGGGTTCCGATGGCTTTTATGGTAATCTGAAAGCCTAACAAAGGCTTCCGGGTTGCCTGTGATGTCATCACCATGGTGACTAAGAGTATGTTCACACGGCTTATTTTGGAACGCCTTTCGCCGCGTATTTCGCAGCGTACTGCGCTTAATACGCGGGGAAATGCGCCCCATAATTACGGTAATCCATAGCTCTCATAGAGAACTATGGACTACGCCTCCTCTCCCTGCACGTACAATACGATCGTATTGTATGAGCAGGGAGATAAGTGCCACATGTCAATTACTTGCGGCAAATAGGCGCCGCGAGTAATGAATGTCTATGGGTCCGACTGGCTGCCGCCTCCCCTCCCCCATGCGCGCCTCGGGAGTTATGGTGTATCAGCGCAAGCTCACGAAAGACACGATGTACTGCGGCGCTTACTGTACGCGCCACAGTACATCGTGTGAACATACCCTAACAGTTACAATGCACAGCAGTACAGCTGTGCACTTTTATGAATTGTAACATCAACCTATAGATCTAGGGTTACGCTTCTTAAACAATATATAACTTTGTAATATACCATTTACCATTGCATATTTGTTTTGGTCACCTACTGCCACTCTCTATTGATCCCTGATGATTTGGAGTTTGCTTCCTATGATCAAGTACAATGTTATGTCACTGTGGTGGCATGTTCCCTATGGGGATAAATAAGTAAAAAAGTTAAAAATAAAGTTAAACACACATGCAATATAAAGTAAAAAATGATAAACACCTTAGCACAACAGGCTGAACTGGATGGTCGCCTTGTCTTTTTTCGGCCTTACTGTACAAACTATGAAACTATGTACCCCGCTGTTTTCCCATTACAAATACCAATCACCAAAAAAAAAAAGTATAAATATTTGGTATTGCCTTGTGTGTGATGACCTAGCCTATAATGTTATTATGTTATTGAAACTGCACAATGAACAGCATAAAAAGAAAATAATGACAGAACTGAGATTTTTTTTTCATCCCACATCACATAAAATGGAATAAAAAGTGATCAAAAAGTCATATAGACCCCAAAGTGGTACCAATAAAACATTAGTTCATCCTGCAAATAAAAGCTCCATACACGGAGAAATAACAAAGTAATGGCTATGGGGAAGACAGTGATGCATGAACATTGTATAACACAATAAAAACCTTTTTTAAGTGCTACAACATAAAAAAAAGTATAAATTGGGTATCACTGCAATTGTATCGACCCAATGAGTGAAACTAATATGTCATGTAAACTGCACAGTGAGTGTTGTAAAAAATAAAAATAGAAAACACTACCAAGATTGCCGTATTCTCTTTATCCTACTTCCCAAAAATTGGATTTAAAGTCGATCAGAACGTCCTGTCTTCCCCCAAGAAATGATTCCAATAAAAATATCAACTCATCCCACAAAAAACAAGCCCCTGCACAACTTATAAAATAGCAAGAAAAAAAAATTATGGCTCTCAGACTGTGGTGAAGCAATAAAAGTGTTTTTATTGTGTTAAAATCAGTAAAACATAAAAATGTATATAAATTTTGTATCGACCTACTGAGTAAAGTAACAATGGGATTTATACCACATGGTGAACACTGTAAAAAATAAAAACACTACCAGGATTGATGTATTTTGTTCATTCTGTCTCCCAAATTCAAAGCGTCATATAAACCCCATAATGGTACCAATAAAAACATATAGAAAAATAAAAAAGTTATGGCTATCAGAATGTGATGACATAAAAACAATTTTTTTTTCAAATGCATTTCGATTGCGTAACTGTAGTAAAACTTTAAAATCTATATAAAATTGATATTGGTGTAATTGTACTGAACGAAAAAGTTATGGTCTCATTTATACCGCATGGCAAATGCTGTAAAAATTAATCCCAAAAAACAGTGGCAGAATTGCTGTTTTGTTTTTTTTCCATTTTTATGGTCCAATGGTAAAAAAACTGTGGAACACCTGCGGGCCCAAAATGTACAATACTTCTCTAGATTAATTCATTGAAGGATGTTAAATCTAAAATGGGGTGACTTCTGGACAATTTCACCTGGTCTGGTATGTTGGGGACTTTACGAATGTGACATGACACCCACCAAAATCTGCATTCCAAAAACAAAATAGTGGTCCCTCCCTTGTTCACCCTGCCATGCGTCCAAATGTAGTAGTTTACACCCACACATAGGGTATTGCCATAGCTGGAAGAAATTGCATAACAAATTTTGGGATGTTTTTTTTTCCAGGATTCCTTGTGAAAATGAAACACTTTCCGCTAAAACTGCAGATTGTTGGAAAATATTTTTTTTCCATTTTCACAGCTTAACGTTAAAAAATCTGTGAAACACCTGTGGGGTCTATATACTCACTACACTCCTGGATATATTCCTAAAACAGGTTGTGTCAACTACTTACAAACACTGTTATATCGCATAATATCGCCATGTTGGATCTTTCTACTCACTGGATTACTGGGCAGAGCTTCAGTTGGTAGGTGCACTCTCTGAGAACTATATTTCCCACAACAGCTTCCTCTTTCCTCCAGCTGCGCTATATATTTCATATACTATATCCACATCATATTTATATATATAAGCCCTCAGTCTCCTTTCTACTCTGCAGAGCCATCCCACATACCACAAGTCTGTCAGACTGACTGAGCACAGCACATGCCCAGTGATTCAGTCCTACTTCCTGTAAGACAGGTTTCGGCTGAGGAATAACCCAGCGGCCATTTTGTTCTTCTTTAATAATTATCCCCTAGACAAACGAGCAGACTTTTTTAATTAAAGATATTTAGGACTTTTTACATTATGACATGTAGTTTATCTATTTTGTTTTTTTCTGTTTCCGGAGAACCCCTTAAAGTGGTGTAGTTTTTAAAATCTGGTCCTGTTATAGGGGTTTATTACGTTTTAGCACCTTAAGGTGTCCACAAACCTGAAATGGCATCTAATAAAAATCCTAATGAAAATGAGATCCCACAATCCAGTAAATACGCCTCTTACTCTGAGGCTTGTGGTTGAGTGAAATAATGAACTAGGGCCGTATATGTGGTATCTCTAAAAATGGGAGAATAGGGGAAATGCATGTTGCATTGCATTTTCCTGTTAACATGTGGTGAATAATGGAAAAAAAATTAAAAATTCAAAAAAACTGAAATTGTGAAATTGCACTGCCACTTTACTTTAATTTCTGTGAAACCCATAGAGGGTTAATAAACTATCTGTCTTATATGCAGGCATTTTTGAACTTTGAAAATGTGAAAAATTGAAAAAATTTGCCAACATTTTGATAATTTTCACTAATAAAAAAGGACCAACATTTATTACTAACTTAAAGCCAATGAATCAGGGGAAAACATCCTATCAATCACATGGGTAGGTAAAAGTATTAAAAAGTTATTCCCACATAAATTGACATAATGTCAGATTTTAAAAAATGGGGCTCTGTCTTTTGGTCCAAAACGGTTTGTCTCCTGAAAGGGTTAAATTAGACTTTTTGTTGAAAATGTGTATTTTTCATTTTGCAGTACACTAGTCATGAAAAATGTGCAAATTGTTACTTCTTTAATATGGGACTTCTATGCTTCTATGGTTTACAGCACCCTGTATTAAACACTGCACCTCCAATTAGTTGTCATATAATTAATAATATTGGAAATGGTGGGTAGTATTAAAATTTGAAAACTGCTGCCTTTGTAGAATACATATAGTATGTTACATGTATTGCAACAATCTCCCCCCACCAAAAAAAAAAATCTTAAATGCCATGCCTAAATCTTCATTCACTTTCCTGTGATGTTTTCTCTGCCAACTTTATGTAGCCTCTCCTCTATGCAGTGTAGCAGTAGCATTTTCAGTTTAAAGCAGTTTCCTCTCCCTTGTCAACCTGAAAACCCCAGGATTAGTGTTGAGCGATTAAATCGAAAAAAGTTGAAATCTCCCAGATTTTCACTAAAATCTTGGTTCCGCGATGAAGAGATTATTTTCCTTAAAATCTTATCAATAAGCGACATCGTCGATTCCAACGGCGCCATTTTCGGCGCTTCCTGGAAATTTGGCGGCCAGCCAATCAGCGCAGAGCCCAGGGGCGGGGGGGGGGGGGGGGGAAGGGGTGAAGAACGTCACCAGTGGGGTGTGTAGAAATCTCATTGACTGCTGAAATCACATGACCTCGTTTTATCTATGTCACTGCACTTCCCGCTCAGCAGCATTAGCTTCCATACAGTGAACAGAATGGATAGCTGTCTCACTGCTCAGCTTTTTTCAAAGCTAGTAGAGACTATTTCCCAGCGTTTTTAATACTAAAAAGGGTCCATAATAGATTAGTTAACTTAGGGTACAGCAAGATTAGACAATTATAGTTAGTATTAGAGATGTGGAAACAGCTCCAGTGCTCTGAATGGCACAGCTGCAGGAGGGGGGAGGGTGCCTGGTTCGGGGGGTGGGCAGATCCTGCATCAGACATATTTCTCCTCTCATGCCACTGTGAAATAGCACCCAATTTTATTTCTGCGTCGCTAGCGGCCACCACAGTCTGAGTTACGGGTGTCTCTGTGTTGTGGGGTGCACATCAGCATTTATATTACTCATATTTCTCCTCTCAAACCATGGTGAAATAGCACCCAATTTTATTTCTGCGTTGCTAGCGGCCACCACAGTCTGAGTTACGGGTGTCCTTATGTTGTGGGGTGCACGTCTGCATTTATATTACTCATACCAGCTGAACCTCCACGTTCCCCGTTGAGATGTTCTTGCTGCCACAACATATACGACAAGTTGTTGGTTCCTGGTGCAAAAAGTGATAGGGGTCTTCTGTCAGTTACCATGTACCATTTCCAATACCGGTGTCTTGTTTTGTGTCAAAAGGGCCCCGTAGCAGCTGCCACCGCTGTACCTGCTGTGGCTACGCCGTCCTCATCTTTTCAGTTAGCCATTGAAAGGAATGAATTATTCTAGGCTGTGAATTTTTTTCTGCGACTCTTGTAGCCTAATTGTCTTGCCTAAGATGTAGCACGTATCCAACTTACTGTTGTGGATGTTGATTCCATCTTCACCTCACCTGTTTGGGTGTAAAAATGAAGCTGGTGTTCCTCTCCCATAGACTTTAATGGGATTCGGAGATTAATCGAAATCGAGGATCGAAAATAGGCGAGATGATTCACCAAAATCTGGAATCGACTATTGACCGAAACGATCATCACTAACCAGGATCCTTTGCTGTGCTTTGTCCAGCTTACTCCCACCCAACCTACATGCCCCCTGCTTCCTCTCTCTTGTAGAATGCCATAGAATGCAGGACCGAAAGGATGTGGCTTAAAAGACACCCCTGAAACAAGCAAAAGCCCTTTGGCCACATGATCTCCTGGGCTTGACAGAGACCTGTTTCCGGTGTGTCAAGAAAAACAGAACTACTAAGATTCTTGTCATCAAACAGTTGATGTAGAGCTGCAGGAAGCCTGCAGAAAATACAAATAAAGTATATGAGACAAATGCCTTCATTTGAGACAGATATTAGTTAGAAAATATTTTTTTTCTACAGGACAACTCATCTAACCTTTATATACTGAATACCTCTACACTAAGATGTACTTCAATGCTGTACACAGATTGTATTCAGTTCTATAAATTTTTTTCTCTTTTCGCACACAAACTCTGCTGCTAGATGGGACACAGAGCCCCTACCCCAGTCACATTAGTAACCCCCACTATTACCAATGGTACTAGTTAGACGGGGCCCTAATACAGATTTTATCTATATATAATTTTTTTATTTTTCTAATCCAATGCTGATTGATTCAGGGACTTCTCCTGATATCTATATGACATTTCAGACTATTCATTTTAGTGACAATTCCCATTAATATTCAGCATAGCTCAGTCATTATGTGGTTAAATTAGACATCTGTTTTTTTTTTTTAAAAAACAATACATGTCCCCAGAATGTAATTTGATCCTGTTCTTAATATATATGGCTTTCCACAGAGTTACATAAAAGGGATCTGGTAGTGATGTGCTCAGTATAATTTGTGGAAATATTGAGCATCTTGACCGGGTACATTAGGCAATGCATAAATAACAGGAAAATAATGACTCGAAAATGTCCCTTTCTGTAGCAGGAGGGGAAGTAAAGGACATCACTGTGAAACAGCATGTGAAATAGGGAAGTGTAGGGCAATGGTAACTGCTGACTGTGAGAAAATGCTCGTAAACAAATCAATTCCATATTGAGTGATATAAAGGAAAATCAGATGGATCTAGTATAGAAGTCAGATGCTTAATGAGCTGGACGCAAACAGCTTCAAGTGCTCAGTGGAATGTGCCTGCTCTCTGAGCCCATTTTAAGAAAGGTCTGCCAGATAGGATTAAGGATGAGTTAACCTGAACTGACCTACTAGAAGCACTAGATTATTTTCACATAAGACTGTATTTATTCTAACCTTGGCCTCTCTAATTGGTAAAATAGTCCCACCATTTACAACACTGTTAATCTCATAGGAACAGAATTGTGTCCCCTAGAATTTGCAACTTTATAATCGTGTTTGGCAGATTCAGTATGTCCCTGTCTGCTTTGTGTAGGATTACAAAGAAGGTGAGATTGGGGTTTTTTAAAGGTCATAAATTTTTTATGAAACAAGTTTTGATTTTTCCTTAAAGGGAAAACATCGCAATTTTTTTTTTTTACTTTTAAAATAAAAACCCCGATCCATATGTTTTTTGGGCCTGTTTGAAGATTTCTCTATTCGGCGCTTATAGATTGTGGGGAAAAATTCTTGTTGCACTGCTTTAAACAGCAGTCAGAGAGATCTTTACGCAGCTTCTCCCATGGATTTTTAAAGACGTTTCTGTCCCATAGATTGTATAGGGGTTTTTCCCATGTAAGGGAGGGGAAGGGGGAGCTGTGACATCCCCTCTTGTGCTGGTGGATTCTGTGTTATCTGTAACAGGGTGTCCCTTTCGCTTGCTCTGTTTTATAAAAATGAGAACTGCTGAAAAGCTCCTAAAAACCAGAGAATGTCAGCATTATTAGGCTGGGGGCCAAAGTGAAAACGCGGGATTTAAAATTTTTAAAAAAAATTGAAAGTGATCTGGAAAAAAAAAAAAAACAAAAAAAAAATTCCTACAAATGTGTTTAACAAAAAAATGTGAGTTAAACTAAGTATTTTTATGACACATTCCCTTTAAGTAAAGAAGTAACCTAGGTTCTTTTCAGGACTCCTTGTGTATTTTGTAATCTATCTACCTAAAAACAGGGATAAATTGCAGGACTCCGAATAAAAAGAGATTGGTTTTTGAACACATGCTCGGCAATGTTTCAGCCCTCATAACAGCCTTATGAGAGGTAGGGAGAATGATGATCGGGTTTTTCCCCCTTTTCGGGTGTAAAATGCCCCCAAATCAGCTGGCTACGAGTCTAATGCGCCTAAGAATGGTTAGGCTGATTCTTGAAAGATCACTTTTTTAAAATTGCCCCCCAAAAGAAAGGGTGTTTGGGGGGTGTTGCACCACACTTATTATGAGACCATATATAAATGTGGGCCAAAAACTAGGTGCATATGCTCAAAACAATCTATTTTAATGTGGTCTTCTGACCGAGGAGTCGAAGTGGAGCTGATTTCTGTTAGGGAAAAAAAAGTCCAAATTTCCAACAAAACCCGTTCAATAATAAAAGTATTTCTCATTTTTAAAAAAATTTTATAAAATTTTAAATTTTTTTGTTAAAAAAAAAAAGTATCATATAAAAATTTAAAATAAAAAAAATATAATATCCAAAAAAATAAAATATCTCCTAAAAAAAGTATTTAAAATTAATTTTACATTAAATAACCCACTGATGCGTTTTTTCAATTTTTTACATTTTTATTTTTTTACTACATTAAAATTTGAAATGATTTTTTCTGCTCTCACCCTTTATTCTAATCAGCAAAGGGGCCCAAAAGCACAGGTTTTCGGGACCGGATACACCAAGAAGATCGTACTTTTTTTTCCTGAATGATTCAATGACTTTTTTTTTTTTTCCAGCCTTTATAAACCCTTTTTATATTTTCCCCTAATGGCCAAACACACAGGCAGCACAATTTACTTTAAACCTTTTGTTTACATCCCCAGAAGATGCCCTTTTCTACATGTTTGATTTAACAATACCTTCCTAGAAAAAGTCCCTACTGCAATACTGCTTGAATGCTAAACAGGGATTCCAAACACGGGGAAATCTCCTGACCCCCCCAATGATCGATGAAAGGCGCTCTGAAAAATTTCCATACTTTTCATATGGAAGAATTCATAGGTCATACCCCTGATCATGTGAGCCATTTGGGTTGAACATGATGTCACTGGCCACTTTCCCCACCCCCCTTTTTAAAGTCACTCAAAAAAACCAAAATCTTTTTTGGGAAAATTCTTTGCTTTAATGGAAGTCGCCCTTTCTTGGGTGCTGCCCGGGTTAAAAATAACCTGATGTGGGTTTTGGACTACTTATTTCTGCCTTTTACTTTCTTGCTTCTCCTCCCCCCTTGTTTTTTCTTGCTTTTGGGTTTTTGGTTAATGGAGAAAAAACAATTGATCATTTTAAGGCATACCGTTTTATTTGTGTTTAATGACAACCATTGGGTTTTTATCGTTGAAATATATAGCTTTTTGGAAACTGCAAATAGGACTTTAGGACTTGTTATGGCTTGCTTTCAAAAAGGGCTTTCTTCTTGCCACACACAAAAGCCAGATTTGTGGAGTACACCACTAATAGTTGTCCTGTGGACAGATTCTTCCATCTGAGTTGTGGATCTCTGCAGCTTCTCCAGAATAACCCTGGGCCTCTTGGCTGCTCCTCTAATTAGTGATCTTGTTGTCTGGGCTGTCAGTTTAGGTGGATGGCATGTCTTGGTAGGTTAGCAAGTGTGTCATACTCCTTCCATTTATGGATGATGGCTTGAACAGTGCTCCGTGAGATGTTCAGGGAGTGGGCTATTTTTTTTTTTTTTTAAACCTAACTTTACAATACACTTTGCCACAATTCTATCCCTGAGCTGTCTAGTGTGTTCCTTGGTTTTCATGATGCTATTTGTTCACTAATGTTCTCTAACAAACCTCTGAGGCTTTCACAAAGAAGCTGTAGTTATACTGAGACTAAAGTACATCAAGATGTACTCTAGCTACTAATTGAATCACTTCTAAAGGCAATTGGTCACACTCTTTATTTAGGGCTATCAGAGTACAGGCCACACTTTTCAGTTTTTTAACTTGCAAAAATTTGGAAACGCGTTTATAATTTTATTTACACTTCACAGATACTTGCTTCTTTGTGTTGCTCTATCACATAAAATATAAACAAAATATATTTAAGTTTGTTGCTGTAAAGTTTCAAAATGAGGAATAATTTAAGGGCATTAAAAGGGTTATCTCACCATGCTGTTTCACTGAGCCAAAAGCAGACTCAGATTCATGCATCCTGCCTCTTCCTGATCAGGTTGTGGGTGGTTCTAAAGCAGTGATTGGCATATCAGCTTGGCATTCACAGCTCTTCTTATAGCACTGACATAAGACCAGGAAATGTTACAGTTGAAAATAAAAGTTTACATACACTATATAAAAAGACACACATGCATGTTTTTCTCACTATCTGACAGGAAATCAGAATAAACCTTACCCGTTTTAGGTTAATTAGGAACCAAAATTATTTATATTTGCCAAATGCCAGAAGGCATTTTTATTATTTTCTGCAAAGTCAAAAGTTTCATGCATTTCATCAGTATTTGGTGGCATTGCCCATAAACTGTATGACTTTTCAGCTTTGCCCATACATTTTCAATAGGATTAAGATCAGGGCTTTGTGATGGCCATTCCAAAACATTGCCTTGTTTATGGGTTATCCTAACCCATTTCCACCCAAGTTTTAACTTCCTGGCTGATGCCTTGAGATGTTACTTCAGTATTGCCACATAATCTTCTTTGCTCATGCTGCCATCTATTTTGTGAAGTGCCCCAGTCCCAGTGTCCCGAGCAAAACAACCCCACAACATGAAGCTGCTGTCATGGTTCACGCCGCCGTCTCCTGCCATTGGCCGCCAGCGTGTCCGTGCCTTCCTTGTACTTACTTCCTGGGGTCCTGTTCGTGCACTGCACCTCCTAGGGTGCATGCGCTGCAGCTTCCTGTCCTTTATAGGTTCTTTGTCCTGATCACCTTCCTCTTGACCTGTGCCTCATGCTTATAGATTGTCCATCAGAGCTCCTGCCAGCTTCTCAGGGCTGCTATCCTGGACTTAACCCCTGAGAGGCTGGTTCAGTTTTTGCAGCCCATAATAGTTTCTGACCACCTTTCTGTCGTCTTCTGCTGTCCCTGATACCCGTCTACTATCTGCTGAATACTGCTCTAAATCTGTCCAGAACCTGCTGTGCTTCTGCTGTCCTTGAACTCATACATTTATTCCTGCTGCATATGCTTTCCTGCTGTACCTGTCTACCACCGCGTCTATGCATGGAGTTCCTGTCTCACACCTCGGCTGTCACCGCAGGTAGCCACGTCAGGGGTAGTGACCAGGGGGTCCCCGCAGCAAAGTCCGTCCTGCTTTGCGGCGGGCTCCGGTTAAGACTGGGGGCCCCTTAGACTCTTCTCCCTGCCGTGGATCTCCATATACCATCTCGCCTGCAGTGATCACAGTGGATCCACACCCGGATACCAGCGATCGGCGCCTCCGCACATACTGTTACCATTGCATCGTTACAGCCACCATCCCTGTGTTTCCCCATACGTAACGATGTTCATTACGGCCAAACAGTTCAATTATAGTTTCGTCAGACCCCAATACACGTCTCCAAAAATGTAGGTCATGCAATTCTTTGATCGCATCCGCAAGACGGACCTGAAAGGCAGGAGGGAAACACGCAGCGGCGATCTCTCATGTGAACACCGCTGCGTCTTCCTCATAGCCGGCAGTGATAATCTCACTGCTAATTGTTAGATGCGTCTCTGGGTCCGTTCTGTCGGTCGCTGAGACGCATCTACAAAGCAGATGTTAATAAGGAGTCAAAACTCCATGTGAACAAGCCCTTAAATGCAAAGAGATATCCACAAGTAGATGATGGAGTAGGAGGACAGGAAAGCAGAGGACTTCAGTCTGAAAATAGAATGATAGATGATAGCTGACCCTAACTGCCTGACTCTCCCTGAATCTTTTCGTAGACCTATTCCTAACACTAGACCCCACTTGCCCTAAATTGTCCCTGAAACTAACCATAATGATAATCTAATCCACCACTGACCCTGGCACTAGCAAGTGGCCCTAGGAATCTTGAGATACCTTAGGCAGAGAACAGCAGCTACAACTCGCAGACAAAACCAAGACACAAGGACTACAAATAAACTCATGGACAAACCCACACAGAGCAAGACTACAAGAAAGAGTCTAGGACTCCAGATAACCGGATACAAAAAGTTTTATTATTAGACAATGTCTCTGGACAGAACAATATAATTCACACCAAGCTACTAAACCCAGAAAGCTTAAAGGGGTTTTGCCACCATGTAATGTTGACGTGGGAACCTCCAAAAGGGGTATTTAATCACTTTTCTAAATATATGTGATTACAAAAAGTGAAGCCTCTGAGAGCTACTGCATTGCTCAATCCCCCTTAGTTACCTGAAAGCTTCCACTAGACACGACCAGAGGGACAAGTGGAGCTGACAGGCCGCGCTTGCGTGAAACACTTCTTATCTGATGACAGGGAAAATTAATGAGCTTTTAAGGGGCTGGGGAGAAAGTGCAGTGTATGAGGCTGTGTCTTGCTGTATTGAGAATCTACTGTTGTACTGTTATTATTTCACTTAAGTTTTGAGACGCTCCCTTATTCCTCACTCCTCGCTCACCCCCTCCCGCTCTCCCCTGCAGCTTCATTACTCAGCATGATTTGTTGATATTCTACTCCTGTGCTGATAAGAGGTAAGTAACTGGCGTCCTGGCAAATCCCCTTTAATAAGGAGGCTAGCAATTGCCACTTCTCATGCGCTGCAAGGTTAGTTGATCTGCCCTGAAAGTTTTTTGAGGCACTTATTTATTGTCTCATATGTGATTCAATAAGAGGGAGAAGATGAAATGTCCATAAGATTCCTGCCATTCATAACAATAGCGCCACCTCTTGCCCATGGGCTGTGTATGGTATTGCAGTTTAGCCCTATTCAAGCAGAATTATAAAACACATATTGTACATACCTATTTGCTAGATGCATGAAATCATGGGGGTAGATAGTATCATACGTGCTGCATTACTGAATGCAGTTGTCTATAGAACTAATATGGACGCACAAACACACACAGTCAAGTCACATGGTTATGACCACTTCCTGCTTCCGACATTGGCAGCGGGTAGCTCATGAAGAAAGTCACGTGTTGTGAGCTGACTTGGTGGTTTATAAGGTGTGTGATAAGCTGTCTTCATGCATACTTCGCATTGCTGTCAGGGTAAAAGAGGTGATTTACTAGAGTTGCAAAAAGGGATGACAATTGGCTTTTGTTCCAAAGGTGGTAGTATTTCTGAGGATGTACAGTTTGTGAAATGTTTAGTTGCTCCTGTGGTGAAAGTGTATTTTCAGTGGGCAAATGTCGTCATTGTGATTAAAGGGGTTTTGCCATGAAGTTAGTTCCTTACCTATTATCAGCTTAGGGAAGAATATAAACAAAGCATGCTGCGTCATGAGTGGCTGCAGGGGTGAGAGGGAAGGGGGTGAGCAGAGAGCGAGGAAGCAGGGAGCGTCTCAAAAGTTTACTCAAATAATAACATTGCAACAGTAGATTCTCTATACAGCAAGATACAGGCTCATACACTGCACTCTCTCCAGCCCCTTGCAAGCTCCTTCATGTTTCCTATCATCAGATAAGAAGTGCAAGCATGCAAGCGAGGCCAGATCAGCTCCTGTCAGTGTCCTGGTCGTGTCTAATGTAAACTTTCAGGAAACTAAGAGGGACTGAGCAATGCTGTAGCTCTCACAGGCTTCACTTTTTGTAATCACATATTTTTAGACAAGTGATTAAATACCCATTTTGGAGAATCCCACGTCAACATTACATCGTGGCAAAACCCCTTTAAGTGACATGGAAACTGCAGACCACCAAGTGCCATCAATGTGAGAGGTGAATGTCAGCACAAGGGCAGACTGACACGCTACAGTGGAGCAGCTCACCTGTCAAAATGAACCGGGGGGGGGGGGGGGGTATGAGACGTGTCTAAAACAACAGTTCAGAGAATTCTACTGTGTATGGGGCTCTGAAGCAGACAAATGCTCACTGCACCTTTGCTAACTAAGTTCCATCAGTAGAAAAAACTTTTCACGGCCGTATCAGCATTGGAATCCCTCATTTTTTGCTTCTTCAATCAGATAAGCTTTGACGTGTCAGGCAAGAAGCACCAGAGAACAAACACCTTGCAACCATTGCTGGAAGAACACAAGCTGGTGGTGGCAGCGTTATAGTCTGGTGAATGTTTTTTGTGGCATTCTCTGAGCTGACTTACTTGAGGAACCACTGTATAAAGTTGTAGTAGCGGACAGATATTGGGTAAGAAATGAAAGCAAGAGAAGCAATTTGATAAGAAGCTACATCATTGTAAACAATGGAGTTTAGAGAAAGAGGATACCAGTATTTATTTTATTTCCAACAATTCTGCTAAACCCAGTTATGGTGTATAGTCTTATCATAGTGAATCCCTACTGTAACGGGTGAGCGGGGAAAGCGGACCCACTGTACCACTGCCGGGCTTGCTCCGAGGGGGCGTAACTAAGTGGCCATTGGGCATGTGCATCTTCACAGAGCCTTTGATGGTAAGGTTGACTGACCCCAACAGCCACCAGGTGCTACCTCAGAGCAGTCCCCGGCAGTGGCAGCTGACCAGACAGGCCAGAAGTGCCAATGCTAGGCACCAACAGGATAAGGGACAGAGACAAAGCAGACTAGAAGTAAATATGTGCAGGTACAGAACAAACAGACAGACAGGACTAAACGGATGCCAAGCAAGAAGGTTAAACAGAAGCCAAAGAACAAAACAGACTGACTGGAAACAACACACAGAACAAGATCAGAGACTAAGGCTAGGACTCAGGCAACGGAACAAGGCATGAGCAGGGCACAAACACAGGCAGAGAACAAGGCAAGGAAACTCACAGAGGTGGAAACAGGAACAGCAGAAACAAGCTAGGAACTAAGGCATAACATGGCAAAGAAGATCACAGACAAAGGTGCAGACAGACACATAGAAAGCAACATGGAGACTAACCAAACAGAGGATACCACCAGGACACAAACAGGAAGACAATACACAGGAACAACAGACTACACCAAGAGACAACATAACACAACAACAACAACAAGGATCAGGCAGGGAGTGTGAGGAGAAGCAGACTTATAAACCCACAGGTGGAGGGGATTGGCAGAGGAAGCCCAACCCCGCTGCACACTGTGGGAATAAAGGAAGGGAAGATGTGGCTGCCGCCCTCTATAGAGACAGGGACTCAGGGCAGCAGCCAAGATGGAGGAGTAGCATGGCCAGCAAGAGAAAGCCGCATAGCAATCACAGGTGAGTAAGCAGCGGCTACAGGAGCGCACACAGTGACACTGCAACAGGAAACAGATCTGCGATAGGAACATAGGTACGACTGCGGTTCGCAGCAGAGGCCGCAGCATAAGGACAGGAATGTGGCACGGACCGTGACAGTACCCCCCTCCTTAAGCCCCCTCCTCCTCCTCCAATCCACAAAATGGAAATTCCACCTAGGTCTGGGGACCGAAACAATCCGGGGGCAACCCCAAAACCAACTACAGGCTGCACAGCCAGTATGGGGAATACCTAGGAAATGGAGGTGCACAGGAGGAACAAACGGGGCACTAGGCAAACTGGGAGGGGAACCCAGGGCGGGACCGTGAGCCACGGGGACTCAGAAGGCTCAGGGCGGGACCGTGAGCCACGGGGACTCAGAAGGCTCAGGGCGGGACCGTGAGCCACGGGGACTCAGAGGCTCAGGGCGGACCGTACCACGGGGACCAAAGGCTCAGGGCGGGACCGTGAGCCACGGGGGACTCAGAAGGCTCAGGGCGGGACCGTGAGCCACGGGGACTCAGAAGGCTCAGGGCGGGACCGTGAGCCACGGGGACTCAGAAGGCTCAGGGCGGGACCGTGAGCCACGGGGACTCAGAAGGCTCAGGGCGGGACCGTGAGCCACGGGGACTCAGAGGCTCAGGGGGGACGTGAGCACGGGACTCAGAAGGCTAGGCGGGACCGGGAGCCCCGGGGACTCAGAAGGCTCAGGTCGGGACCGTGAGCCACGGGGACTCAGAAGGCTCAGGGCGGGACCGTGACCCACGGGGACTCAGAAGGCTCAGGGCGGGACCGTGAGCCACGGGGACTCAGAAGGCTCAGGGCGGGACCGTGAGCCACGGGGACTCAGAAGGCTCAGGGCGGGACCGTGAGCCACGGGGACTCAGAAGGCTCAGGTCGGGACCAACAAACAAGACCTGCACATGGACCAAAAAACAGAGGGCAAAATGTCAGCGAAGTCCATGGCCTGATCCTACTGTAACAGGTGAGCGGGGAAAGCGGACCCACTGGACCACTGCCGGGCTTGCTCCGAGGGGGCGTAACTAAGTGGCCATTGGGCATGTGCATCTTCACAGAGCCTTTGATGGTAAGGTTGACTGACCCCAACAGCCACCAGGTGCTACCTCAGAGCAGTCCCCGGCAGTGGCAGCTGACCAGACAGGCCAGAAGTGCCAATGCTAGGCACCAACAGGATAAGGGACAGAGACAAAGCAGACTAGAAGTAAATATGTGCAGGTACAGAACAAACAGACAGACAGGACTAAACGGATGCCAAGCAAGAAGGTTAAACAGAAGCCAAAGTACAAAACAGACTGACTGGAAACAACACACAGAACAAGATCAGAGACTAAGGCTAGGACTCAGGCAACGGAACAAGGCAAGGAAACTCACAGAGGTGGAAACAGGAACAGCAGAAACAAGCTAGGAACTAAGGCATAACATGGCAAAGAAGCTCACAGACAAAGGTGCAGACAGACACATGGAAACCAACATGGAGACAAACCAAACAGAGGATACCAGGAGGACACAAACAGGAAGACAATACACAGGAACAACAGACTACACCAAGAGACAACATAACACAACAAAAGGATCAGGCAGGGAGTGTGAGGAGAAGCAGGCTTATAAACCGACAGGTGGAAGGGGATTGGCAGAGGAAGCCCAACCCCGCTGCACACTGTGGGAATAAAGGAAGGGAAGATGTGGCCGCCGCCCTCTATAGAGACAGGGAATCAGGGCAGCAGCCAAGATGGAGGAGCAGCATGGCCAGCAAGAGAAAGCCGCATAGCAATCACAGGTGATTAAACAGCGGCTACAGGAGCGCACACAGCGACACTGCAACAGGAAACAGATCTGCGATAGGAACATAGGTACGACTGCGGTTCGCAGCAGAGGCCGCAGCATAAGGACAGGAATGTGGCACGGACCGTGACCCCTACGCATGCAATTGACCTGGCTCTCATATTAGTATCTTTTCTACTTGCAAACAACCTTACAGAAATATCATGTAGATAACTTTACTATGTTATATCTTTGTAATAATTTAAATATAATTTCAAGAGTCAAATTTAAACTACATTATTGCTGAAAACATTATTCCAAAAATTATCCTAGAATTATTATTCCCCCTGTGCTTAAAAGGGAGAAACTGACATGTCGCTATGCTGAAGATGAGCGCATCAGTCGGGCATGTGAGTAATAAAAGATACATATTCACATATAAAATGAAACACAATACCCAAGTTTTGTTGCTAGGCTGGAAACAGCAATACATTGTTCCTGGAAGTCTAAGTCATTTAATGGTGTAGGAAATTAAGCCAAGTAATGAGCTTATTCAGGTTCTTTGTCCGCAGAGAGTACATCTGTTGTCTTGCTTATACTGTATGTGGCGTGGCTTTTGGAAAACGAAGGTTTTGAATTACCTTGTGAGGTTAAGAGGTTAATAAATTCTGTAATAATTTGCCAATGTACAGTACATTAATAGAAGCAATCATAAAGTTACTTGAGCTGAAATCTTATATTATTTTTGGCCCTTAGATAATTGACTTGTTTCAACAGAAGTTATAGCAACATTATATAAAGAAAATGTATAAAGAGAACTGGCCTTTGCATCCATAACATCAAATCAGGGTTGGTCTTTTCACTGAAGTCTAAAAAAATGGAAGCTGAACTTGTGTGGTTGCTATGGGCAGTATGGTAAACTTTTTAACCTCTTCCTGCTGCAGTCTATTTTATGGATGCAGAGATACCAATTATGTGTAACTTTTAATATTTTTTATTTTTTTTTTAAAACTTTTTTTTATTTTTACATTTGTACTTGTAGTCCCCGAGGGTGAGTAAACACGAGGGAGCTTGACAACTTGTATACTGCTCTGCATTATATAAATAATGCAGAAGGGTGTACCAAGATGGTAGTAACAAGGCAGCTACAGAAGAGAAAAGCTCCTAATTATGTGTCTGCAGTATTAGTATTCTCTGTTAGACTCTATTACCCAAATAGTACAATAGTCTAAAGACAGGTAATTAAAAAAAATGTGATCTATCCAAGGATCTTTTGAGTCTTGTCAACTCTTAAACAAACAAAATTTCTGTCAGGTCATCCAGTCCTTGATATTTTCCAGCTGGATGAGGCACAGGAAACACCCAAAAAATAAACCAGCTTCCAATCCAGGAACGAATCTTCTTATATAGAAATATCTATTCTTTATTGGTAACAAAAGCTTCAAATAAATATCCAAAATGTATATAACATTCCATTACAGCACAACAATGTGTCCCTCTGACATGTTCCAGATATCTGCCCTTAAAGGGGTTGTCTCATCTCAAACTTTCAGAGGATGCATGAATGAAATAATGCTGCTTTGCTCTGTCACTTCCTGGTCAAGCTGTCTGTAATTAGCATATGAGTTCTGTGTATTCAGACTTCTGCTAATTAGATACATTTCATGCTGTCAGGGCCAGGGAAGCTTCTGAGTTAAAGTAAACAGCAGTAATTACTTTCTTTTGTCTGAAAGATCAGCTAACAAACAAGGTCTCACTGTCCAAAGTTCTGTGCTGCTGCCGCAACCTGTGTGATGATGTCACTTCCTGCTATGAGATAGAACAAACAGCAGGGGGGTAGAATTAAACAGGTTGGTCACTTGGGGAACTAGAGAGAGCACAAAAGGTGATAAAATCACTTGTAGCTCCTTAACAGAAAAAAATGAACAACGCAATATATTTGGAAGACATCTTTATTTAGTGTTCCCAACATGTTGGAAGCTAATCTTTGTAGCAAGACAACCCCTTTAATTGTAGCAGATCTTTTGAGACTTGTCAACCTTTAAATGCCATATTTACTTTTACTTTTTTCCTTCCTCTAATGCACTATGGGCGACATGTATTATCATAAATTAATTAAATTAAAATGAACCCCTTTAAAGGGATTGTCCAGGATTTTAAGGAAATTGTCTACATGCTGGAACTGTTAGTACTGAGGAATACACCTGTATATGCAAACAGAGAAAACTAAGGCCTTTATTGGCTAGCCTTTATTGGCCAGATCATCAACTTAAAGGGGTTTTGCCATGATCTAATGTTGACGTGGGATCCTCCAAAATAGGTATTTAATCACTTTTCTAAATATATGTGATTAAAAAAAAGTAAAGTCTCTGAGAGCTGTAGCCTGACTTAGATGCCCTTAGTTTCCTGACTGTTTACATTAGCTTTGACCAGGAGCTGATCTGGCAGGCTCCTGGCCTTGCTTGCGTTGTTTGCACTTCTTATCTGATGGCAGGACACAGGAATGAGCTTTGAAGGGAGGGGGAGAAAAAAGCAGTGTTACTGGGAATCTGCACTAGCTTTGTTTTTGTGTCAGAGGCTGTGTCTGCTGTATAGAGAATCCGCTGGTTGTAATGTAATTATCTGAGTAAACATGCAGACGCTCCCTGCTCAGCCTCCCCCCCCCCCCATCTGTGTCAGTGAATGCTGCCTGCTCGGAGCTTAGTTTTACTCCTGAGAAGATAAGAGGGAGAAAACAAAACTCGTATAGCTTGGGCACAATACAGTTATCCTCTGTGGTTTAGCAAAACATGTTTACTCAACTACAGGAACTAGAGCCTCGAAAGTGTGCATGGAAGGTGGAGCAATGACATCACAGAGGAGGTACTTGTTTTTTTAAACAGAACGCCCCTTTTTTCAAGGCTCAAGAGGGGAGTATCAGCCTGTTAGGTGCTTTAGAGCTCTATAGTCTTGTGCACTGCTATTCAGATACCTACATCAATAATGTCCCTCTAACAGGTTCAGCAGAGCTGATATGCCAATCAGTGCTGTAGAACCACCCACAGTCTAACCAGGAAGAGGAAGCCTGAAGTTGGCTGTAACTATGTGAAACAGCATGGTGAGAACACCCCTTTACATTTTTGTCTATAAGGATTATTAGCCAAAACCAGAAGTGGGCAGTGGTATGTAGATTGCAAGTTGAAACAATAGACAAGGTTGGGTTATTATTTTTTATTTACTTGCACAAATACTACCAAGTAAATGACCATCAACAGTCTCTGCATCAACAGTAATTACATTTATATTTGTTGCCTCTTTTGTTGGCAGGCTGTCCCTATTGCCATTTAAAAGTGACAACCAAGACGATTGCACTTCCCATTGTCACATTCAAAATAATAGGCACCATAAACAAAATGCAAAAAATGAAGATAATAAACATACTTTGGCTATTGTTCTAATTTCTGATTTTCTAAAACAGTGGTCCCTCAAGTTACAATTTTAATTTGTTTATGGGACAACTATTGCAACTTGAGACCAAAACTCTATGAAAACTGGTTATTGGTTCTGAAGCTACCAAAATTTCAAGCCAGTATAATACTTAATGAAGATTACAGAAAATGAAGTAGATAAAAAAAGAGTGAGAAAAAGCTGCTGAAAGCTGTAAATGGCTCTCTGTGTTGCGAAGAGGAGCTTTGTCAGGGTATCTCTACAAAATACACAATTGATCATTGTAGGATTTCCTAGGAGAACAGCTCATTATAAAGCAAGTAAAGAGCAGTACAGAACACTATACTGTACTGTACTGTAGAGAGGTGCTACTGGACCACCAATCGCTGCATGTTGTTTACTAATACATATATTTTACAAGTATACTGTCCTTAATTGGTTGAATCTTCCAGTCAATCACATGTGTTGCAGATCAGCTGTGCCATTGTATGGTGAGTGTGGTTTCATGACACAGTGTCCCAGGAAGACCATTGTATGGTGAAAATATTGTATCCTGAGGTTAAAGGGGTTTTATCATTACATTAAATGGTCTTCAAAATAAGGGGACAGTGAAAACAAGCAACTTTGCAATTGGATGTCATTTGCAAAGCTTTCTTGTTTTCACTGTCTCCCTTATCTTCGTTTTCTGTAAACACTGTTCCCCAGTGCCAGTCAGATCCCACCTCCTTTCATTTCATTGGCTGACGGCTCTACTAATTTACATTCTGTCTGGCCCCCTATTGTATTCACAGGAGCGTGCATTCCTGCCTCTCTCACTCAGAATAAGGGGCCAGCAACATTTCACTCTGCACAGCCAGCAGCTCCACAGTAACACTGTAGCTGCTTCTACAATCAGAAAACAGCAGAATTGTGCTTGATGGCTAATGCTCCTGCATATAAACATAGAAAGGAGACAGATCTGTGCTGCTCTGGATGAGTTCATAGAAGACTGGATTCAACTTGTAACAAACCTCCAGCTGTGAGAGGAGAAGAGATCAGTGCTCTGAATTCATAGAAGACTGTCTAGACTGAATGCAGGGCTGTGGTATGTATACAAACAGCTCTTACAAAATAAGACTGCATAGGGAGAGGAACGACACAGTGACATGTGGACTCAGACAGAGTGGGGGAATGTGCTATCCCCTCCCACTGATCTCAAACAAACACACTGACCCGGGAGCGAGCAAGAATAGTGAAGGGGGTGATGTCATCCTCCCTTCAGTTAAGAAACACCCAGCTGGGAAGGGAAGAAATGCCCCTGGATTTGAGGAGCTGAGAAAATGAAAGTACAATGAAACACACAAACTGATGAAGCGATAAATCCCCTTTAATGTTACTTGAGGGAGCGCTGTATACAGTTCTTTTGTACACTTGGGTTACCAAAATGTATCAATATCACATACACTGGTTTAAAATCCTCTGTAAGCAATGTGGCACTTCGAGGTCATGAATTTTGCACTGACAGGCAATGAAAAACATATCAAGACTTTAGAAGTATTAGTGTTTATGGAAAGTTTTATCTTTTAAAGCATTATTTCACAACATATGTAGTCTAGGAAGATTCGTAGAGGAAAAAAGTATTGAGTAATTAGCTAGAAGAACCTATCTGGATATGTTGCTATTTCTCACACTTGAGAAATGGGCATGACATTGTAAATGTTAATTACTAGCAGTTATCAGTAAATTATTATAAGTCTGGGCAAGTTCTGAAGCTTTATAAGTCATTTGTGAAACATATGAAAGTGCGGAAAATTATCTCATGCTAAGACGTTCCAGTAAGACTCAAAACGAAGAAGCTGGAGTTCACTTTATTAGTCATGTATCATGAATTCTAGAATAATGTTGTACTGTGGAAGTTTCCTGTTATGAAATTTAAAGGGGTTTTCTCACTACATTGATTCATCTTACCTCAGTCCTGTTTTCTTGGTTTCATTTTGAATTCAGGGGCCTGTTTACTGGCTTCTACTAGGCTGCAATAGAAGCCAAGTCTGTAGATATAGCAACCAGTGCTGGCAGCCTATCATGAGAGATTGAACAGGTCTTTAGCTATAGCGACCTGAGGAGCTGATGCAGCCCATACAAGAGGGGATATCTCAGAATAGGTAGGACACTGGTAATGAACACATATTGCAAAGTGACTTGTTTTTGCAAGATTTTTACCATAAAAAGCAATCCTTGTAGTAAGACAACCCCTTTAACTTCATAAATGGACTATCTTCTTACTAAATTATGGGTCTTCAATTTATCTACCACACTATCATAATCATGCACCTTAAACTGTTAGAGTATCTCACAAAAATGAGTACGCCCCTCACATTTTTATAAATATTGTATTATATCTCTTCATGGGGAAAAAACTGGAGATATGACCCTTTGATACAATGTAAAGTAGTCAGTGTACAGCTTGTATAACTGTGTAAATTTGGTGTGCTTCAAAATAACTCAACACACAGCCATCAATGTCTAAGCAGCTGGCAATAAAAGTGAGTACACCCCTAAGTTAAATTGTACAAATTCCGCCCAATTTGTCATTTTTTTCTCCATGGTGTCATGTAATTTGTTAGTGTTACAAGGTCTCAGGTGTGAATGGGAGCAGGAGTGTTACATTTTGTGTTATTGCTCTCACACTCTCTCATACTGGTCACTGGAAGTTCAACATGGCACCTAATGGCAAAGAACTTTCCGAAGATATTAAAAAAAGAATTGTTGCACCACATATAGACTATAAGAAGATTGCCAACACCATGAAACTGAGCTGCCACACCGTGGTCAAAACCATACAGCAGTTTAACAAGATCGGTTCTACTCTCCACAGGCCTTGCCATGGTTGGCCAAAGAAGCTGAGTGCACATGCCCTGCATCATATTCAAAGTTTGTATTTTCAAAATAAATTTATGAGTGTTGCCAGCATTGCTGCAGAGGTTTAAGGGATGGGGGGATCAGTTGTCAGTGCTCAGACACTTCATCAAATTGGTCTGCATGGCTGTCATCCCAGAAGGAAGCCTCTTTTAAAAAGGATGCACAAGAAATCCTACAAACAGTTTGCTGAAGACAAGTAGACTAAGGAAATGGTTTACTGGAACCATGTCCTGTGGTCTGATGAGACCAAGATATTTGGTTCAGATGGTGTCATGCATGTGTGGCGGCAAGGTGAGTAGTACAAAGACAAGTGTGTCTTGCCTACATTCAAGCATGGTTTGGGGCTCTGTGAGTGTTGCCGACTGAGGGGAGCTACAGTTCATTGAGGGAACCATGAATGCCAACATGTACTGTGACATACTGAAGAAGAGCATGATCACTTCCCTTCAGAAAATGGTTCTTATGGCAGTATTCCAATATGATAATGACCTCAAACACACCTCTAAGACAACCCCTGCATTGCTAAAGAAAATGAGGGTAAAGGTGCTGGACTGGACAAGCATGTCTCCAGACTTAAACCCTATTGAGCATCTGTGGGGCATCCTCAAATGGAAGGTGGAGGAGAGCAAGTTCTCTAACATCCACCAGCTCTGTGATGTAGTCATGGAGGAGTGGAAGAGGATTCTAGTGGCTGAAATAATAGTGGCCACACGAAATATTGACACTTTGGGCATAATTTTTCTATTTTCACTTAGGGATGTACTTATTTGTGTTGCAAGTGGTTTAGAAATTGATGTGTGCTGAGTTATTTTGACGACACACCAAATTTACACTGTTATACAAGCTGTACACTGACTACTTTATATTGTATCAACGTGTCATATTTTCAGTGTTGTCCCATTAAAAGATATAATACAAAATTTACAAAAATGTAACTTTTGTGAGTTACTGTAGAGGTTTAAGGTATATGTTATTTATTGTGTATTATAATTATGTTACTCATTTGATATAACAAAAAACTACAACCTCTCAAAGATAAAGGGTGGAGGAAAGCACCCCCAAGATATCATTACCCGGCATTAGCACCATAGAATTATTGAAACAACTACCTGAACCATAAAGTAATCCCTAAGGGTATAATAAAACATAACTTTTAATATCTCAATTTAAGAATATACAAAACCATAAACATAATATAAAAAGAAAGATTAACACACAGCGGAGCACCCGCCCCAACAAGGGCGACCCCACGCCGGAACACTACAAAAACACTAGGACAATACCACAAAAATTATTCACAATACCACAAAAAAATACTAAACACTAATAAAACGTCACAGAGAAAAAACACAGGTACAGAAACCCACTCTTAGTGCCAAAAGACCAAAAACACAGACTTAGGATGTGTCACATATACACCACTTAACCATTCTAACGCGTCTCGCCCACATAAAGATGCTGTTGGTTCATCAGGGAACAAAAGACCATATATTCGTCTGTCTAATATACAAATAGAGTATCATGCTACGTCCCTTTAATGATAGGTATATAGAGCCAGGTCCCAAGATCCTTGATGAAGCGTTCCATCAAAGATACTGCTAAACAAGATAATGTCCGGCCAAATAGATAAATAGAGCAGCAACCTCCAGACACTTACAGGGCTATATATATAAAAATATGTGGAACCAGGGACTTACCAGTTAGTCCAGGAAGCCGCGGTCCCGGCGTGCCCGTCTATAAACTGCGCATGCGTGAAAAAGTGGCGCGAAAAAGGCTAGCCGCCGGCATCTCGCGAGAGTGCCGCGCAAGCGCGCATGCGCCCATGACACCCTAGCACAGTGAGGGCAATGTGCGATATGCAAGCGTGCCTGCGCAAACAGCCACATAGGACCATTAATGCTGAACAGAAGATAGAAGCGATCAGCACCACGTAATGGAATAGAGAAATAATCATAAAAGTGCCATTTTGTTTAAAAAGGACTTCCATAGCAAGATGTATAAATGGTGTGTAGCAAAACAATAATAATAAGCGTGCCCACACAAAAAAGAGAAAGCATATATAAAAAATAGCCACCTACAAGCCCTAAGCGAATGATGCAAAATTACATATTAGATCTATTAACAAAAAGGAGAAGGATGTTGCATGCAAATATTTATTTATGATGAAATAACCAAAAGATATATATTTATTTAATAATGTAACAAAATGCCCATAATATACAGATCTATGATAGTGACAAACAGATAATCGACAGGGTGTATCAAATAAAGGATGTAAAAAGAAACGAATCATTTAGTCCATGTGGGTGAAATGTCTTCAAATAAAAAATCCAATGAGTCTCCCTTTGTAGTATCTTCCTATCAAAGTCCCCCTTTCGTGGGGGAGGGGTGACAACCTCAATTACTGAAAACATTACTGACAATGCATGGTTGGGATGTATGGTGTTCATATGTCGCGCCAGGGGTGTATCGCGATGGTGCTTGATATCCCCCAAGTGTTCCAGTACTCTGCGTCGAAACTCCCTCATCGTCTTGCCAATATACATGCATGGGCAACCACATGAGGCCTGATATAAAAACCCCCCTGGGTTTTACATTTCCCGTAATTTCTCATGTGGAATACTCTGCCTGTAGATAGATTGGTCACTGTTTTAGACACATTCACATAATTGCACCTCTTACAAGCACCATATTTATATATACCAAGAAACCTATTGTTCAGCCATGTACCCAAAACTGATGGGGGGGTATAATGGCTACGAACTACAGTGTCCCCGATGTTCTTTCCTCGTCGCAATGTGATACGAGGGGAGGGGTCAATAAACTCGGATATATGTAAGAGCGGCCAAAAATTGGCAATAATCCCCTTAACTTGCTGAAAAGCGTTGTCGTATGTGCCAATCACCCTCACCTTACCATTGGGTTTATCCTCCTTGGATTTTTTGTGAATACAGTAAAGGAGTACGATCCCCTTATGGGCCATTGGTACGCTGAGGGACAATGTTCCCTAGGGTACCCACGCTAAAGGGAAAGCGTTGTTGTAAAATCCCGCTTCTTCCTTAAATGATTCGATAGTGGAACAGTTTCTTCAAGTGCATATGTACTGACCCTTCGGAATACCTCGGCGTAGTGGGAATGGGTGGAAACTATCCCATCTTAGTAGACTGTTGCCAGCCGTAGGTTTCCTAAATAGAGATGTTTCAAGGCCCCCAGTAGAGTTCTTCCTTATTATGACATCCAAAAATATCAGTTCGGTCTTGTGTATGATCCAGGTGAATCTCAAACCGATCTCATTCGTGTTAAGTCTCCACAAATTGATGAAATTGCATTAACGATCCTGACCAGAAGATGATAATATCGTCAATATAACGACCCCAGAATAATATGCTTTTCTGGGCTTGCTGGTATTGGTCAGAGAACACGATAGTGCTTTCCCACCAGCCCAGGAGGAGATTTGCATATGAGGGAGCACAAGGGCTCCCCATATCTGTCCCCCTGAGCTGGTGGTAATAGGTCCCTAAAAAGGAAGAAATTTTAGTGAGTACAAACGCAGTGGTCAAGAACAAATGCATTATGTTCTTTAAGGAAACTTGCCCGGGTGTCCAAACAGGTCCGGACACCCCCCAATCCCGCCTCATGCGGGATGGAGCTGTACAGAGCCTCCACATCGATACTACAAAGAAAAGCATCAGAATCAATGGTGAGGCCCTCAAGTTTAAGGAGAAGGTCGGTAGTATCCCTAATAAAAGAGGGCAATGAGATAACGAATGGTTGTAGAATGGAGTCGATATAAATACTCACATTCTGTGTTAAATTATTTATCCCTGATACAATGGGTCTACACCTAAGGGGACAGGCCCTTGTGGACCTTAGGGAGGCCGTAAAACGTAGCTATTTGTGGTGCTTTAGGTAGCAAGAACAATAATTAGTTATTATCAATCAATTCTCGAGAAAGAGCATCGTTTAAGATCCCCTCCAGTTCTTTTCTATATGCTTTCTCTTTTTGTGTGGGCACGCTTATTATTATTGTTTTGCTACACACCATTTATACATCTTGCTATGGAAGTCCTTTTTTAAAAAAATGGCACTTTTATGATTATTTCTCTATTCCATGACGTAGTGCTGATCGCTTCTATCTTCTGTTCAGCATTAATGGTCCTATGTGGCTGTTTGCGCAGGCGTGCTTGCATATCGCACTACGTGCGGTATTGGCATTTGCCCCCAGTGTGCTAGGGTGTTATGGGCGCATGCGCGCTTGCGCTGCACTCTTGCGAGATGCTGGCGTCTAGCCTGTTTCGCGGCACTTTTTCGCGCATGTGCAGTCTAAAGACGGGCACGCCGGGACCGCGGCTTCCGGGACTAACCGGTAAGTCTCTGGTTCCACATATTTGTATATATATAGCCTTGTAAGTGTCTGGAGGTTGCTGCTCTATTTATCTATTTGGCCGGACATTATCTTGTTTAGCAGTATCTTTAATGGAACGCTTCATCACAGGATCTTGGGACCTGGCTCTATATACCTATCATTAAAGGGACGTAAGCATGATACTCTATTTGTATATTAGACAGACGAATATATGGTCTTTTGTTCCCTGATGAACCCACAGCATCTTTTTGTGGAGGATACGCGTTGGAATGGTTACATGGTGTATATGTGACGTCCTAAGTCTGTGTTTTTTGTTCTTTTGCCACTAAGAGTGGATGCTGTACCTGTGTTTGTCTCTGTGACGTTCATTAGTGTATAGTATTTTTTTGTGGTATTGTGAATAATTTTTGGGGTATTGTCCTAGTGTTTTTGGAGTGTTCCGGCGCGGGGTCGCCCTTTGTTGGGGCGGGTGCTCCGCTGTGTGTTCATCTTTCTTTGTATATTATGTTTATGGTTTTGTATATTCTTAAATTGAGATATTAAAAGTTATGTTTTATTATACCCTTAGGCATTACTTACGGTTCAGGTAGTTGTTTCAAATACTCATTTGATATAGAAATATAGGGCCTCATGTATGAAAACTATCTAGGTGTAAGGCCTCGTTCACACGGCTTATTTTTCCGCGGATTGGCGCCGTACTGCGCGCCGGATTTGCGCTGCAGTACGGCGCCAATCCGTGGCAGCAATTACGGTAATCCACTGCTCTCATAGAGAACAGTGGAATCCGTCGCTCCTCCCGCTCGGCGAATCCGCCGCGGGGGGAGAAAGTGACATGCACATTATCCAGGCGCAATACGCGCCGTGGATAATGCAAGTCTATGGGGCCGGGGAGCGGCGCCCCCGCCGCGCATCGGCCCCGCCCCCGTCCCGCCCCTTATTCACGGCGGAAATTTGTGAGCTCAATACGGCTCAAAAAATCCGTCGGGAATAAGCCGTGTGAACAAGGCCTAAGACTTTCTTTATTGCCTATAGCAACCAGTCAGAGCTTCCCTTTAATTTTTTCAGAAAAATATATGAAATGTAAGGGGAGCTCTGATTGGTTGCTATGGGCAACATAGAAAGTCCTAGACAGTTTTCGTACATGTGGACCATAATGTTGTGTAACGGTAAAAGATTACATTTGCTTGTAATTTACTGCACACAATAATTAGGCTATGTCTACACTGCAGTGGACAAAAAACGACCTGAAAACGACTAAAAACGTTCATGAAACTGAGTTTTCTGTCCACTGCCTGTCAAAAGCAGCTGAAAAAACGTCCGTTTTTTGGTGCGTTTTTCGTTTTTTGGAGCCTCTTTTGGAGCGTTTTTTGAAGCGTTTTTTGGAGCGTCTTTGCTCTGCTTTTTAATGTATGCACAAATTAAGCCATTTGATATAAACTACACCCCACAGGTGGAGTTAACATGTTAAGTAGTCACTTCCTTTAGATCACTGTAGCCATTGTGAGCACATTGTCCTTTGTGTGCTGCTGCTGCGTGCTACTGCTTTATTAAATTTTGCACCAGATTCTTGCACCAAAATTCACAAAAACCCACATTATCTTTCCATACAGCAAGATAACTGTATTAGCATCAAACTCTGTAAAGAAAAGGATTTTAGCGCCAAATTCCCAAAAAACGCATTATTGCGGCAAATTCCGTAAAAAAAAATATCTTTAGTGTCAGAAGCGTGATCAGTTTATTAGCGCCAACATTTTTAAAGATATTGAACTAAGCCCCCAAATCCGTCAAAAAACGGATTCTGGCGCCAAAATCCGTAAAAAATTTATTTATTTGCGTCAAAAGCTAGATCACTTTATTAGCGCCAAAATCTGCAAAGATACAGATTTTTGCCCCAAAAGCCATAAAAAATGGATCCTTGCGCCAAAATCCGTAAAAAACGTATTTTTGGCGTCAGAAGCGAGATAACGTTATTAGCGGCAAAATCGGCGAAAAAAATTATTTTGGTGTCAAAAAACGTAAAAAAATGGATTTTTGCGCCAAAATCCGTAAAAAACGTATTTTTGGCGTCAGAAGTGAGATAAGGTTATTAGCGCCAAAATCAGTAAAAAAAATTATTTTAGTGTCAAAAAACAGAAAAAAAACGTATTTTTGCGCCAAAATCCGTAAAAAACGTATTTTTGGTGTCAGAGGCGAGATAACGTTATTGGCGCTAAAATCTGTAAAAAAAATTATTTTAGTGCCAAAAAACGTAAAAAAAACGGATTCTTGCGCCAAAATCCGTAAAAAAACGTATTTTTGGCGTCAGAAGCGAGATAACGTTATTGCCTGAAAATCTGTGAAAAAAAAATATTTTAGTGCCAAAAAACGTAAATAAAAAAACGTATTCTTGCGCCAAAAACCGTAAAAAAGGTATTTTTGGAGTCAGAGCGAGATAACATTATTAGTGGCAAAATCTGTAAAAAAAATAATAATTTTAGTGCCAAAAAATGTAAAAAAAAAACTTATTTTTGCGCTAAAATCCTTAAAAAAAAAACTTATTTTTGGCGTCAGAGGCAAGATAACGTTATTGGCGCTAAAATCTGTAAAACAAATTTAGTGTCAAAAAACGTAAAAAAACGGATTTTTGCGCCAAAATCCATAAAAAAACGTATTTTTGGCGTCAGAGGCGAGATAACGTTATTAGCGCCAAAATCTGTAAAAAAAATTATTTTAGTGCCAAAAAAACAAAAAAAACGGATTCTTGCGCCAAAATCCGTAAAAAAACGTATTTTTGCTGTCAGAAGCGAGATAAGATTATTAGCGGCAAAATCAGTAAAAAAAATATTTTAGTGTCAAAAAACGTTAAAAAAAACGATTTTTGCGCCAAAATCGTAAAAAAACAGTTATTTTTGGCGTCAGAGGCTGAGAAAACGTTATTAAGCGCCAAAATCTGTTAAAAAAAATGTATTTTAGTGTCAAAAAACTTTAAAAAACGTATTTTTGTGCCAAAATCTGTAAAAAAAAAAAAAAAAGTATTTTTGGCGTCAGAGGCGAGATAACGTTATTAGCGCCAAAATCTGTAAAAAAAAAAAAATTATTTTAGTTCCAAAAAACGTAAAAAAAGGATTCTTGCGCCAAAATCCATAAAAAAACGGATTTTTGGCGTCAGAAGCGAGATAACGTTATTAGCGCCAAAATCTGTAAAAAAAAATTATTGTAGTGCCAAAAAACGTAAAAAAACGTATTCTGGCGCCAAAATCCGTAAAAATCGTATGTTCAGCATCAGTAGCAAGATAGCTTTATTAGCGCCAAAATATGTTTAGAAAAGGATTTTAGCATAAAAAAAACAGATTGACGCCATAATCTGTAAAAAACGTATTTTTAGCGAAAAAAATATGAATTGCGCAAAAATCGTTAGCGACCAAAGCATGATCATTTTATTACGAAAGGTACAAAAAAAAGGAAACATCAGACACTTGTATGCAGATTTGATAAGATATAACCTTTGTTACACCCACTATAGGTGGGACTTGGGTCTCTGGGAGGGTTTTCATTGAAAAATCGCGGCAAAAAACGCCGCGAAAACGCGCCAAAAAACGCGCCAAAAGACGTCCGGCGCTTTCCATAGACTCCTGTAGTAAATTTTCTGCCCTGTTCTGCCGTTTTTTAGAGCATGTTGCAAAATACGACCAGTGAAAAAAACGAGCAGAAAAAAGAAGCTCAGTGTAGACAGCAGGAGGGTTTTACAATAGAGTCTATGGGAGATGATTACAGTCGTTTTTTCAGCGTTTTTCGTTTTCTAAAAACGCTGGAAAAACGACTGTAATCATCTCCCATAGACTTCTATTGTAAAACCCTCCTGCTGTCTACACTGAGCTTCTTTTTTCTGCTCGTTTTTTTTACTGGTCGTATTTTGCAACATGCTCTAAAAAACGCCAGAACAGGGCAGAAAATTTACTACAGGAGTCTAGGGAAAGCGCCGGACGTCTTTTGCCGCGTTTTTTGCCGCGTTTTTTGCCGCGATTTTTCAATGAAAACCCTCCCAGAGACCCAAATCCCACCTATAGTGGGTGTAACAAAGGTTATATCTTATCAAATCTGCATACAAGGGTCTGCTGTGTCCTTTTTTGTACCTTTTGTAATAAAATGATCATGCTTTGGTCGCTAACGATTTTTGCGCAATTCATATTTTTTTCGCTAAAAATACGTTTTTTACAGATTTTGGCGTCAGAATCTTTTTTTTTTTTTACATATTTTGGCGCTAATAAAGTTATCTTGCTACTGATGCTGAAAATACGTTTTTTACGGATTTTGGCGGCAGAATACATTTTTTACGGATTTTGGCGCCAGAATACGCTTTTTACGTTTTTTGGCACTACAATAATTTTTTTTACAGATTTTGCCGCTAATAACGTTATCTAGCTTCTGACGTCAAAAATCCGTTTTTTTACAGATTTTGGCGCAAGAATCCGTTTTTTACGTTTTTTGGCACTAAAATAATTTTTTTTACAGATTTTGGCGCTAAAAACGTTATCTCGCCTCTGACGCCAAAAATACGTTTTTTTACGGATTTTGGCGCAAGAATCCGTTTTTTTACGTTTTTTTGGCACTAAAATTATTTTTTTTACAGATTTTAGCGCCAATAACGTTCTCTCGCCTATGACGCCAAAAATACGTTTTTTTACGGATTTTGCCGCAAAAATAAGTTTTTTACGTTTTTTGACACTAAAATAATTTTTTTTACTGATTTTGCCGCTAATAACGTTATCTCGCTTCTGATGCCAAAAATACGTTTTTTACGGATTTTGGCGCAAGAAATCCGTTTTTTTTACGTTTTTGGCACATAAAATTTTTTTTTTACAGATTTTAGCGCCAATAACGTTATCTCGCCTCTGACGGCAAAAATCCATTTTTTATGGCTTTTGGGGCAAAAATCCGTATCTTTACAGATTTTGGCGCTAATAAAGTGATATAGCTTTTGACGCAAATAAATATATTTTTTACGGATTTCGGCGCCAGAATCCGTTTTTTGACAGATTTGGGGGCTTAGTTCAATATCTTTAAAAATTTTGCCGCTAATAAACTGATCACGCTTCTGACACTCAAAATACTTTTTTTTACGGAATTTGCCGCAATGATGCGTTTTTTTGGGAATTTGCCGCTAAAATCCTTTTCTTTACAGAGTTTGATGCTAATACAGTTATCTTGCTGGATGGAAAGATAATGTGGGTTTTGGTGGAGTCTGGTGCAAGAAGCTGGTGCCAAATTTGATAAAGTAGTGGCGCACAGCAGCAGCACACAAAGGACAATGTGCTCACAATGGCTACAGTTATCTAAAGGAAGTGACTACTTAACATGTTAACTCCACCTGTAGGGTGTAGTTTACATCCAATGGCTTAATTTGTGCATAACCAAAACAACAACAGAAAACTGCTCTTGCAGGATACTAGGGGGGAGTACATGGACCCTAAATATTTAATATATATACCCCGGATATACCAAAAAATATTGCAACATCAAAACCAACCAAGCAAATAGCATAAACCCTTTGGGACCACAAACCAGATAAAACTTAGCTTTTAATAAATACAAATAAAATTGTAAAGACAAAATAACCTAATCTATCTGAACCAATACAAATCTAAATCCTACATCTATGGCTACCTATAAAATTTAATGGAAAATCGCCCCAATAAGGGCGTCCTACCCCGAAACCTAAACTACCAACACCCTATACAAACTATCACTGTACAAAAACATAAACGGCCCAAAAACAAAGATGTATACATTCAGTTATCCCAAATGAGTCTGGATGAATTCATAAATCCGACGCGTTTCCCCCCATAGTAATTGGGGTTCATCAGGGAAAAGGGAATATGTATACAACACAACTAATAACCAGTTTTAGATAAACTTACTGCCTTATTAGAAATGCAAGGGTGAGTGCTGATAGTCCGGGGGATTCCAGAGAAAAACTTTAAAACGGAGCCACCACACCAAGGCAGTCACAGATGATGTACCAATATCTTTAAAAATGTTGGCGCTAATAAACTGATCACGCTTCTGACACTAAAGATATATTTTTTTACGGAATTTGGCGCAATAATGCATTTTTTGGGAATTTGGCGCTAAAATCCTTTTCTTTACAGCGTTTGATGCTAATACAGTTTTCTTGCTGTATGGAAAGATAATGTGGGTTTTGGTGGATTTTGGGTGGGAAGAATCTGGTGCAAAATTTAATAAAGTAGTAGCACCGCAGCAGCAGCAGCAAAACAAAGGACAATGTTGCTCACAATGGCTACAGGGATCTAAAGGAAGTGACTACTTTAAAATGTTAAAATCCACCTGTGGGGGTGTAGTTTTATTCAAATGGCTTAATTTGTGCATACATTAAAAAGCAGAGCAAAGACGCTCCCAAAAAACGAAAACGCACCAAAAAATGGACGTTTTTTCAGCTGCTTTTGACAGAAAACTCAGTTTCATGAACGTTTTTAGTAATTCGTTTTCAGGTCGGTTTTTGTCCACTGCAGTGTAGACATAGCCTTAGAGCACCTTCTGACAATTTTGTCTTTTTGGCTTTATATTAGATACAAATGAGATCTATTTAGTATTATCATTAATTGCTTTATTTGATATAGAAATATAATTTTTTTGTCACTGTAAAAGGCTATTTCACGTTTGTAATCTACTGTACTTAATATTTTAAGCACCCTCTTATAACTTTATCTTTCAAGATTTTTTTATTATATACAGTCATATGAAAAAGTTTGGGCACCCCTATTAATCTTAATCATTTTTTTTAGTTCTAAATATTTGGGTGTTTGCAACAGCCATTTCAATTTGATATATCTAATAACTGATGGACACTGTAATATTTCTGGATTGAAATGAGGTTTATTGTACTAACACAAAATGTGCAATATTAGTTATTAGATACTGTATATCAAATTGAAATGGCTGTTGCAAACACCCAAATATTTAGAACTAAAAATGATTTAGATTAATAGGGGTGCCCAAACTTTTTCATATGACTGTAAGTGATATTTATTGTGTATTACTACAATTTGCTTTATTTCATGAATAAATGTAACAAAAAGGAAAGCATTAATTTCTTGTACTATCAGCAGTACTGTAGTAAAGTACACTGCTCACCTGATTTCACCACATTTGTATTTTTTGTTATCAACATTTGAGATATGTGATGCAAAAATATAGTAGTAATAGAGTAAAATTAACTTGGGCCAATATTTCTTGGAGTGCATTGTACTGGAGTGCATTGCTCAACTAATTTCAGTTAAAGGTTACTCAATGTTTGAGATATCAACTGTTTTTTTTGCATGGAAATACATCTGTTCTGAGGCATTTTCCATGTATTTAAATGATGCATGACATACAGTATAAGCCCTAATGAAGGAAAATCCCTCTGCTGAAATGTAGCTACCCATATATCTCTATTTAGAAATGCTTTATTTAGTGTTAAATATCTTAGATGCATACAACTCAGCCAAATAATCCAGCAGTCAGGATTACATGTTAGGGACAAAAATGGCAAAACTATAAAAATGTCACGTTCCTAAAACTGATATTTATTTAGTTGTTTTTTTACTTGATATTTGATCTTTCCGGACAACTGAATACATTCCAGAGTTAATCCTGATGACTCTCATCAGTTTCTGTTTGGACTGAATCTGGCTTCGAGTCTGTCTGTAATATTATAACTGCTGCTAAAGTCTCTCCTCCGCACTACTCCCACTTTGTAAACACGAATTCTGTTATTTACGCATGTCCTACAAATATTCAATGTGTTAATGCATCTAGTAAAGTCTAACCTTCATACTCTCATGATAGAAGACATCATGTGGCCTTCGAGAGTCTCCAAACTTTGCTGAAAGGAAAAATTATCTGTTTAGTTTTTGTCTTAGGAAGCCAAAAAATTTATTGGTAGAAATCTGCTGAAGGGTGTAAGTATTTCTAATGAAATCATTTTTTTAATTTATCATTAAACTACACAATGTTTTTAAACTAATCATGTTTTATCAATATTTAAAGGGTTTTTCCTACCAAACGTGTTGATGGAATATCTATAGTATATGCCATCAATGTGTGATAGGTGTGCTAATGCGCAATTACTGAGCATGCTTCGCTAGATACCGCTAGCTGCCAGAAACAATGAGGAGACAACTCTGGTCCTGGACATTTAACCGTTTGGACACTGCAGTAAATTAGAACAAGGGGCGACATGTATGAAGATCGGCGCATTGGAGCGCCGGTTTTCACGGGATTTTTAGTGAAAGCTGCGCCTTATTTACGTCGGCGCCCGAGGTGCGCTTATACATGCGGTGTAAAGTTCCCTGCGCCTCGCCAGTGTATGAGGCGTATTGCGGAACTTAGGCGCAGAAGGAATGCGCCTAACCTTTATTACGATTCGAGACAGGCTGGAAAACAGCAAAAAAGCATTAAACATGTTAGTGAAGAGCAAAAAGAGTTGTCTTTCAAATAAATGAATGAATAAAGTGAAAAATCAAAGTTGAATAAAATACATTGCAATGTAGAAAAAAGTTGATCATTTAGAATAAAAGCAAATATATATAAGCTCTCCAAAGAAAGAAATAATAGCTAGAACAGGTCTTAAAAAAATTTAGAGAATTCAACTAATTTTACATAAAATAAGCCAATGCAGATGTTGGACAGATGTGAATTTTGTTCTATTGTTTTAATAAAAAATGAAGATGTATTTGTTCTTCTTTCACATTTTATTCAATTTTGTAGGTACAGCAAGAGCCAGCACAGCACAGGTCTTGCTGGGACCTGTGGTTCTCCAAGCAGGATTTCTATGTTCCCAGGGCTTAGTTCTGGACGTATTTACAGACGTATTTACGTCAGTAAATACATCACCAACTGAGCCTAAAATAAGGAACAAGTAGCTTAGAATGGCTACCAATGGGAAATCTGGACATATTTACGTCGGTATTTACAACCGTAAATTTGCAATGTAATTCCGGACGGATTTCACGTCGGAAATACATTCCCCATAGTAAGAAGAATAAAATGGATTGGTCATTGAAATGAAGTACTTAATAAACAGACATATCCAAGTTCTGGAACAATTAAATCAATGTATTGGTACATTTTATCCAATAACATTAATGCCAATATATATATTAGCTCCAAAGAAAAAAAAGTCAGTGAAAATTACACTAATTTAACATCAAATAAACCAATGCAGATGTTGTCCAGATGTTTTTTTTTTTATGTATTTATTCTTCTTGACAAATCATTTCTTTTAGTAGTGTACTGCTGTAAGTGAAGAACTATAGCACATTGCAAGAATTCTGCGCTCCACTTCGACTTCTCTGCTCAGATAGACCACATTAAACTAGGTCTGCCTGTCGGAGCTGTAAAGCGCTGGAATGCGCCTCACTTTGCCGACCCGCAATCATGCATGCCTCGGAGTTTTTGAATTTGCCACGTCCCGCCCCAGAACGCCCTCAGCGCGCCCACTGCACGCAGGGATGCGCTGTTAGGCGCAACCTTTGCCACTTTCGGCATCTGACAGCGGATTCGGCATGGTGAGGCGCAGTCTACACCTGAAAACAGGCGCAGACTCCGATCATACATGTCGACCAAGGCGTCTAAATGATTAAAAAGTGGGATCTTTGGGTGCCGTTCCATTGCCATTGCAGTCAGTGGCCTAATGAAGGCTTCTGTGGTCATCTTGATTGTACTCTTATCACACCATGCCATAGGCAGAGTGTAATTTGGGATGAATAGTCCACTAGTACTGCAGTATACAGTACAAGCAATCAAGCATCATATGTTCAAGTCCCCTTGGAGGACTAAATGTTAATATAATATATATGTATAAATTCCAATTTATTATTTTTAAAAAATAAATAAATAAACATAGTTGGTATTGCTACTTCCTTAAATGTCTGATCTTACACAAAAACATGTTATTTATTCTGTATGGTGAATGCTGTAAAAAATAAAAATAAAATGCCAGAATTGTGTTTTTTTAGTTATCCCGCCTCCTAGAATAAATATAATAAAAAAGGATCAAGAGTAACATAAGCTCCAAATTGGTACCAATAAAAACTGGACCTCACTCCAAAAAATAAACCAGCACACAGCTCTAGCAGAGGAAAAATGTAAAAAGTTATGGGGCTTGCAAAGCAAATTGTTTTTAAGGTTTTACCAAAATAAAATAAACCACCACCATAACTCCTAGGCAACAGGCCCGCTGTCTGGGAGTTATAATACACTCGGATCTGTCCTTCACCCCATATATCCAATCCCTTGCCCGATCCTGTCACCTGCACCTCAAGAACATCTCCAAAATCCGTCCTTTTCTTACTGTGGAAGCATCTGAAACTCTCATTGTTGCCCTTATACTTTCCCATCTTGACTACTGTAACTCCCTGCTTATCGGTCTCCCTCTCTGTAAACTCTCCCCTCTCCAATCTGTCCTGAATGCAGCAGCCAGGCTTGTCTTTCTTTCCAGCCGCTATACTGATGCCTCTACCCTGTGTCAGTCTCTGCACTGGCTGCCTATTCAGTACAGAATACAACATAAACTAATCACTCTCACCCAGAAAGCTCTCCACAGCGCTACACCCCCCTACATCTCCTCCCTCATCTCTGTCTACCACCCTACCCACTCTCTCCGCTCTGCTACTGATCTAAGATTACACACCTCACTCATCCGAACCTCCCATGCCCGTCTCCAAGATTTTGCACGTATTGCACCAGTCTCTGGAACATGTTACCCCATGTGATCAGGCACACTCACAACCCTCACAGTTTTAAGTGCGCTCTGAAAACTCATCTTCTTAGAAAGCCTATCAAGATCCCTAATTGTTAACCCTCCAAATTCTGTCACACATTCGTCACTTCCTGCATTTTGGCACCCACAGGCACTTACCTGTATATAGATGTATGGTTGGGATGGCAGGTTCATCCACTTTTTATGTATACTACCCCATATTTATGTAACATGCTGTGACCATTTAAAACCAATACTTGTCACCTTTAATTCACCCATAAACCCTAATAGATTGTAAGCTCTTGCAAGGAGGGCCCTCACACCTCGTCTCTCATTTGTAAGTAGCTTTTTAAAATGTAACGTCTGGTTTGTCTGTGCTTATACCCTCTATATTGTAAAGTGCTGCGGAATATGTTGGCACTATATAAATAAAGATTATTATTTTTATTAAATCTTACTGACCTGCAGAATACAGACAGAATTTCATTTATTGGAAACAGTGAACTGCATAAAAATGAAACCCCACATAAATGGCGGACTTGTGTTTTCTTTCACACTACACCACAAAATGGATTTTTGGGGTTTCCAAATACATTATATGTTATGGTCATTAAAAAGTTCACCTTGTCCTGCAAAAAAACAAGCCCCCCCCCCCTATGTCTATATAGATGGAAAAATTCAAAATAATTATGGCTCTTGGACAGCGGTGAGGATAAAACAGCCGTGTCATTAAGGGGTTAATGGAACGAAAATTAAAAACAGACATTTCTGGGCAGGGCCAAATGGCTTTAACAATCTAAATACACCTGTTTGTTTTAGTAGTTAGAGAACTTAGACATCTGTTTAATGTATCAGCAGATTTTTTTAAATATATTTCCCATTCAAGTCACCCTGCTATTCTTGTCCTGATATTTTGTTGGATGTAATGTTATTACATCCAAGAGCCGCAAGGAGATTATATATAGAAAGAGGAACGACATTGTCATTGTCTCATCTATCTGAAAGGCTGTCTTTTTTGCAATAAATTATGACAATTTAATAACAAAGTTTCTGAAAATGTTAACTATCCTAGGCATTTTAAGGCTCGGCTACAGGGTGTCATCTGCAATGTGAGTGGACATTACTGTATGTCATCACATTATATTGTGGTCTTTGGCCAGATCTGTGCCATACACAGATCAGCAAAAGGGACTCCATATAGCTGCAGAGTCATCACTGATAAAAGACCAACTTTAAGGCTATGTCTACATAGCACTGGATTCTCATTGGATTTTCAGAGGATTCAATATTTTGAATCCGCCAAAAATCTGATTGTACCCAGTGCTGTGTAGACCTCAATAGAAAATCCATGCTGTAGTCTACACAGCATGGGTTTTATACTGAAGCTGCCGTCTGTCCGGCGTAAAATAGAACATGTTCTATTTTCTGCTGGATACTTGTCGGATTACAATGCAGCCCATGGACTGGGCTGGTGGGAAATCCGAAAACCGACCACAGCTTTTGGTGCAAAAGCATGCCAAAAGCCGCGGTAAAGCAATGTTAAAATGCCGTCTGATTTTGGATGGCATTTTAACATTGCTGTGTAGACATAGCCTAACAGACTGCCCTACAGGGAGGAGGAGAATCTCTCGGCCCCTAAACAAGGCCGGCCTGGAACTGCTTTTCATCAGCATGTACATGCTCTGGAAAGGCAGACAAAAAGGAAAAAAGCAAGAGGCATAGTGCAAGAGGCACGTGCAGCATGTACAGTAGCTGTAGGGTTGGTCCCCCCGAATCAACTCCACTGGTGGGCCCCTAAAATCAGTTCCACTGTTGGCCCCAAGAATCAACTCCACAGTGGGCACCAAAAATCAATTCCACAGTTTGGCCCCAAAAATCAACTCCACTGGTGGCCCCAAGAATCAATTCTACAGGTGGGCCCTAAAAATCAACTCCACTGGTGTGCCCTATGAATCAACTCTACTAGCAGGCCCCAAAAATCAACTCCACTGGTGGGCTTTAGGCACCCCAGTCAGACACGGAACTTGCATGCTACCTGTATTATCTATGTAGACATAAAAAAACATTAATGAACAATAATACGATAGCCCAATTGGGCATACAGGAATAGGGGAAATTGCCAGTAGCATGTAATGCAGGGTGAACATCATGATTAAATGTGCAAAGCTTTAAAACCCATAAATTGTAGCCTGCTGGATTTCTCTAATTCACGGAGCAGGTGGTAATGCAGACAGCTATGCGACCGAGGATCTTCCAAAAGTCTGAGCTATAATTCCAATGTACAGCTGCTCCTTCCATGAAGTGTAAATGTAGTTTGACTTAGCTGCTGCTATGTTTCCTGTTTGCTGGCTGTGTTCCCATTGCCCAACATATTCCGTTTTTTTAATCCATTAAATATATTGACTACTGTTTTGGAAATCCTCCTGTTTGTCACAGCTATTAAGATTCAATTTACTATCCAAAAGACTTGAGATATTTTGTTAAACAAGATGAAGAAAAAAACTGAATGAAACCATCTGAGAGCAATGAATTGAGATTTTTATTAGACAGTCTGACAAATGCAGCACTGACTGTTTGTAAAAACTGCCATTAATTTAAGCAATGTACTGTAAAATTATAAGGTATTTCAGAATATCATAGAACCATAGAAAAGTATATATTGTTAAGTGGTAAGAGCAGAGAACATTGCAGAAGAAGGCTACAAAATGTTTAATAAAATATGCTCAAATACATATAAATAGTATATGAACACCATGTTGATTAGCTTTAAAGAAAGGTAAATATAGACTACTGCAAAATACATTACTGTTTCTTTTTTGCTTCATTTCAGAGTTAGAGCAGTTCGTATCTCCTGCTTGTTAACACAAGCCCATCTAATAGATGATTACCTCTCTCTGCTCTAGCAGTGGTTGAGCTGGTTAGGTTACTCTATGCTGTGTCTTATCAGCAGGGTGGAGCTTGCTTCTCACTCTCTGATCTTATCTTTCTACTGAGAAAAACTTTAATGCTTCAAGTTACTGATCTGGATGAGATCTTCTTCCATCCAGTCAGATCTGAAGAACACATTTATTTTTATTTAACTACATGAAAGATAACAGAGTAACTCAGCAGCTAACAGTGTGTCTCGGAAGCTCAGCTAGGAATAGAAGCCAGCAGAGCTGAGATGTCATTCAAGGCTGTAGACCTTGTACAGGAAGTGTGAACCTGAAGAGGCTGCGAATAGTGAAAACAGTTAGATAGGATAACCCCTTAAAAGTTTAATCATTAGATCTAAATAATTACGGATTGTCAATAATTTCAATTTTTTAACTGCCTTTCTTAAAAAAGTTTTTCATCACAAGTGACCCAAGTTGCCAATGGTGGCACTTTAAAAAGGTACTAATGTATGCACAAGTCACGTTTCTCTTATTCCTTAATAGTTATATGTGTAGTACTTGTTCTGCGGGTGCCCGGAAGTAGTTCTTTATGTCCATTGCAGAGGCCCATAATGGACATATAGAACTACTTTAGTTTAGGAAAGTTAAATTTATTCACCTTAGGCTGGGGAATGGGACCACAAAATGTGTGATAATGTCAGCCATCAAACATATATTATATACAGTATCTCACAGCAGTAAGTACACCCCTCACATTTTTGTAAATATTCTATCTTTTTATGGGACAACACTGAATATATGAAACTTTGATACAATGTAAAGTAGTCAGTGTACAGTTTGTATAACAGTGTAAATTAGGTTTTCCCCTTAAAACAACGCAACATACAACCATCAATGTCTAAATCGCTTGACACCCCCTAAGGAAGCATTAGTGAAACATGCCTTGGAGTGGCAGGTGTCACTTATATGGAACTCTCTATTATGTGTAAGATGGATATATAATATATCTTCATTTTGATTGTGTCTCCTTGTTCCTATTTAGATTATTGTATAATGGCACTGTTTATAATGTAATGTTTTATAAGTAAGACGTGGATTAAATAGGAAGGCAGACAACCCACTATTTTTATATTGCTGCCATATTTGGTTACACCTGCACTGTGTATTTATTTTTCACTTTTGTTCTTTATTTTTTGGTTGTAGATTATGTTTTATCCTTAATACATTTTTGTTATTAATTTATGGTTTCTTCTTTTTGTGATTGGATTGAATAATTTGAGTGACATTACCATAATTGTTTATTTTGAGAAATTTTTGGAGGTATAGTATATTATCACCACATCAATACCTAGCCAATGTATCCTGTATGAGCCTTTTTGTGTCAACATAAGTGAATACACCCTTAAGTGACAATGGACAAAATGTGCCCATAGTGTCAATATTTTGTGTGGTCACCATTATATTGCAGCACTGCCTTAACTCTCTTGGGCAGGGGGTTTACAAGAGCTGCAAAGGTTGCAGCCACTGGTATCCTCTTCCACTCCTCCATGACGACATAATGGAGCTGGTGGATGTTAGAGACCTTGCGCTCCTCCACCCGTCCATTTGAGGATGTCACACATATGCTCATAAGGGTTAGGTTTGAAGACATGCTTGGCCAGTCCAGCACCTTTACTCTAATTTTCTTTAGCAAGGCGGCAGTGGTCGTCTTGGAGGTGTGTTTGGCGTCATCATCATGTTGGAGTACTGCCCTGTGGTCCAGTTTCTGAAGATGTTTTCAGTTTCAGTATGTCACAGTACATGTTAGCATTCATGGTTTCCTCAATTAACTGTTGCTCCCCACTGACGGCAGCACTCATGCAGCCTCAAGCTAGGACACTCCCACCACCATGTTTGACTGTAGGCAAGACACACTTCTCTTTATTCTCCTCACATGGTTGTCTCCACACATGCTTGACACCATCTGAATCAAATAAGTTTACCTTGGTCTCATCAGATCACAGGACATGGTTCCAGTAATCCATGTCTTTAGTCTGCTTGTCTTTAGCAAACTGTTTGCGGGCTTTCTAGTTCATGATCTTTAGAAGAGGCTTCCTTTTGGGTTGACAGCCATGCAGATCAATTTTGTGCAGTGTGTAGCGTTTGAACTGAACACTGACAGGCTGGCCTCTCACTGCTTTAACCTATTCAGAAATGCTGGCAGCACTCATATGTCTGTTTTGGAAAGATAATGTGTGGATATGAGCACGTTCACTCAACTTTTTGGTTTATTATGGCTCAGCCTGTTCTGAGTGGAAACTGTCTTGTTAAACTGCTGTTTGGTCTTGGCCACCGTGCTGCCACTCAGTTTCATGGTGTTGGCAATCTTCTTACAGCCTAGGCCATCTTTATTTAGAGAAACCATTTTTTTTTTCAGATCCTCATACAGTTCTTTGCCAAGAAGTGCCATGTTGAACTTCCAGTGACCATTATGTGAGAGTGTGAGATTGATAACACTAAATTTAACACACCTGTTCCCCATTCACACCTGAGACCTTTTAACACTAACAAGTCACATGACACCGTGAAGGGAAAATGGCAAATTGGGAACAATTTGTCCATTTTCACTAAGGCTATGTTCACACGGTGTATTTGCAGGGCGTAATTACGCCCCGCAATTATGCCGTGTGAACGGGGGCGGGAGCGGGGGATGGCGCAGGGGGCCGGCACTTCGCCGGCCCATAGACTTGAATTGCCAGCGGCGCGTATACGCCGCTAGTAATTCACATGTCAATTATCTCCCCGCCCGGCGGTTTCGCCGGGCGGGGGAGAAGAGACGTAATCCATAGTTCTCTATGAGAACTGTGAATTACTGTAATGAATGGGCCGTTTTTGGCCCGTAATTGGCGCACTTCGGCGCGTAATTACGGACCGAAATACGGCCCATTTTAAGCCGTGTGAACATGCCTTAAGGGTTGTACTCACTTTTGTTGCCAGCGGTTTAGGCATTGATGGCTGTGTGTTAAGTTATTTTGAGTGCACACTAAGTTTATACTGTTATACAAGCTGTATGCTAACTACTCTACATTGTGTCAAAGTGTCCATATCTTCAGTGTTGTCCCATGAAAAGATATAATTCAATATTTACAAAATATTAGGTGTGAACTCACTTCTTTGAGATACTCTAGATATAGGTAACCCAGTATTTACTAATCACAGTAGGTGATAAACATAGTGCCCACCACCTTTTCATACAGCTACCTCTTCTCAGGTCGCAGTACACACCTTTAAAAATTATAGGCTGTTATGATCTATGTGACTGACTTAAATGATGTTAACATTGTACCCACAATCATGGACAGAAAATCTAATATAAAAATGTATAATCAGAAAGAAAATATGAAGAAAATAATACAGTTGAAACCAGAAGTTTGCATACACTATATAAAAGAGACATACTGTATGTATGTTTTTCTCACTCTCTGATATGAAAATAGAATAAACCTTACCCGTTTTAGGTCAATTAAGATTACCACAATTATTTATATTTGTCAAATGCCAGAATAATGAAAGAGAGAGAATTTTTTTACTTATTACTTTCTTCAGATTCAAAAGTTGACATACACTAGGATTAGTATGCCTTTAAACTATTTGGAACAGCCCATATAATGATGTCATGTCTTTGGAAGCTTCTGATAGTGTTATTGGCAACATCTGAGTTAATTGGAGAGACACCTGTGGATGTTTTTTAAATCACACCAGAAACACACTGTTTCTGTGTGTAACATCATGGGAAAGTCTAAAGAAATCAGCCAAGATTTCAGGAAGAGAATAGTGGACTTGCACAAGTCTGGATCATGCTTGGATCTAATTTCCAGATACCTGAAGGTGCCTCTTTCATCTGTACAAACAATTATATGCAAGTACAAACAAGATGGGAATGTGCGGCCATCATACTGCTAGGAAGGAGATGGGTTCTGTGTCTCATAGATGAATGTGCTTTGGTCCGACATGTGCATATCAACCTAAGTACAAAAGCAAAAGACCTTGTGAAGATGCTGGCGGAAACTGGTAAGATTGTGTCATTATCCACAGTGAAACGAGTACTATATCCACATGGGCTGAAAGGCCACTCTGCCAGGAAGAAGCCAGATTCATGTTTGCAAATGCACACAGGACCAAAGACAAACATTTTTGTGGACATGTCCTGTAGTCTGACAAAACTAAAATTAAACTGTTAGGCCATAATGACCATCCTTACGTTCGGGTAAAAAAGGGAGAAGCTTGGAAGCCCAAGAACACCATCCCAGCTATGGAACAGGGGGGAGGAAGCATCATATAGTAGGGTTGCTTGGCTGCAGGAAGAACTAGTGCACTTCACAAAATAGATGGCATTATGATGAAAGAACATTATGTGGCAATACTGAAGCAACATCTCAAGACATTGTCCAGGAAGTTGAAGCTTGGCCGGAAATGGTTCTTCCAAATGGACAATGACCCAAAGCATACTGCCAAACTGGTGACAAAGTGGCTTAAGGATAACCAAGTCAATGTTTTGGAGTGGCCATCACAAAGCTCTGATCTCAATCCTATTGAAAATTTATGGGCAAAGCTGAAAAGGCAGGTGTGAGCAAGGCGACCTACAAACATGGCTCAGTTACACCAGTTCTGTCAGGAGGAATGGGCCACAATTCCTACCAACTATTGTGAGAAGCATGTGGAAGGATATCCAAAATGTTTGACCCAAGTCATACAGTTTAAGGGCAATGCTACCAAATACTAATAAATTTCATGTAAATGTTTGACTTAGCAGAAAGTAATGAAAACGCCTTAAAAAAATCTCTCGCAAATATAAATAATTTTGGTAATCCTAATTAGCCTAAAATCGTTAAGGTTTATTCTGATTTCATGTCAGATAGTGAGAAAAGCATGCATATGTGTCTTATTATATAGTATATGTAAACTTCTGGCTTCAACTGTATGTTTATGTGGATTAACTACTAAAATATATATCTGATATATTACTTCTGAAAAGCTCTAGATAATGTTCTAGTAAGAAAGCTCTAAATTACAGAGAGCTTGCAGAGCCTGTGTACACTGGTAACTACCAATATATGGTCACTGTATGGGGGTAATGTTGGTCTTTGTATACTGATCTTTATTAAGTAATAATATAGTTGTATCATTCAATCACTAAGTGGTGGGGATATGTTCTGTCGGTATAATCAGGTCCTTGTGTAGTAGCATTAATGGTAACTATGACTATTAATAATAAGAGGTACTGGTAAATATTTAAGGGTTGAATGACAAGGGGTAAGGGGCCCAGCCTTTTCTAGTTACAACCCTGATTAATTAGCAAGTGTTAGTGAGTCACCGAAGGTACACTTTACATTAGAATAGTTTTAAAGGCAGGAAGGGTGCAAGAAGGAGTTAAAGGATTGAATTAGAGGTAATATGTAAAATGTCATTTTTCAACATTGTAAATCAGAATTCAAGTGTTTGTAAAGAGCCCATATCTGGAGACTGTAAAATAATACCACATGTTACTTAAAGTATAACATTTCAAATGTCAATTCAGCAGTATGGGCAAACTCTAAATGAAGCAAATGGGTTCATACATAGAGGCTGTAACAAGTCAAACAGATTAAGACTATCTATATGACAGGACAAGACAAGAGAAAAAAAAATGGGTGGAAGATGGGGGAAAGATCGGGGGGACGCAGACCACCCCCCAACCAGGCCATAAGGAGTCGATCCGACATTTCAGTCTCCATCACAGCGGCACATCAGAGGATCCAGAATCAGAGGTTGACCTCCAATGACACATTCTATGTACCAATTAGTGGATTGAAAACAAGAGCGGATACGAACCTTCATATGCATAGGTTGAATATTGATGAGTTGCCAAATCAAGAAAAATCCCTTGACTTTTATTTCCTTTTGAATGGAAGAGTCCACCCAGTCCATCCGCAACAAAAATGAGTTTTTCCAGAAAGATGCGTAAAGACGAGTGTGTAGAGCCCATCCGTGTCAGTTGTATAGTTTTGTGGGCAGCAGTCGATATACAGTTAAGTAGTTTCCTTTTATGTCATGAGAGTCGTAAATCTGAATCCAGGATCCCAAAGAGGGCCCACATTGGCGAGAAGGGGAAGTCCACGGACGTGTGAGTTTGGACAAAGAGGTATATACACCTCCAGAAAGACTGAACTATTGGGCAAAGCCAAAAACAGTGAAACAGGTTCGCCACATTCTCTCCACATCTAAGGCAAGCAGACGACAAGTCCCCTCCCATTAAAAATTTACAATTTGGGGACACATACCCTCTATGTATGGTTTTTAGAGACATCTCCTAATAGGAAACGTTGGGTATAAGCTTCATTAATCAGGAATGTGCTGCCAAAATGTCCCCCATCCGCAAGTCTGGAATATCATCGTTCCATTTGCAAAGGACTGTAGATCTAGTTTCATAATCTAACAAAGGTCTAAGGTGTGAGTGAAATTTTTAAATATGGCCTCGTAAATCAGGGGAATGTTTTGTAAGCAAAGTGTCCTCCAAGTCTGCCCTCCCAAGGGATCTAAGTACTGATATCGTGGTGCTTTGGAGTTGTAAGAAGGGAAATAGATGTGGGCGAACAAAGTCAAACTTGGTGCATAAAGTATTTGATTAAGCGACAATATTTTTTTCCCCTGCGTGTCCACCAGATCCCCTAGTTTGGAAAGACCCTTCTCCACCGAGTGCTTAAATATTGGATGGGGTCTACCATTTTGAAAGGCAGGGTTTTTAAGGAATCTTTTTCCTAAGGAAAATTCCACCGAAAGGCCCCACAGTTTACGTACAGCATGCCAGGTCTTCCATGGAGCCATAAACAGTGGGTTCTTTCTCACCTCTAATGGGAGGGCGCTGTAGGGGAGATGTTTGGTTTATTAAAGATATGTTTGGATGAAGCAGAATTCCAGGTCCCCCGGTGAGTAGTTACAGGACCCAGAGAACCGATCTTGGAGAACACACAAGTAAGTGGATAAATTATAAAGTTTAAGGTCCGAAAAATTAAGGACTCTGTTAGATTTGGGTTGGCGTAATATAATATATGGGATACAGAGCCGTTTACCATTCCAAATGAATGAAGCGAATAATTTATTAATCAGTTTCTCATCTCGGGACCATAGATATAATGGGAGTGTTTGAAAAAGGTACAGGAGTTTTGGGAAGACCACCAGTTTTAGAAGATTTGCTCAGCCTGCGAATGACAGTAAGAAGCCTGACCAAGTGTTAAGTTTGTCTCTGAGAAATGTTATGAAAAGATCTATATTTGTCTAATACAGTTTAGAATGGTGTAGAGTGATTTGGACTCATAAGTAGTGTAAGCTTCCACTCACATCTGGGCGCCCTCCTGGGCTGTCCTGGGGGTATTGCGCTCCTGGATCACCGTCTTTCGTAGGCGGAATAGCACTCAGACACAGGTTTCACGTTTTATACGGGCCTCCACCAGCTTTATTGAGGCACAGGTTTTATACAGACTTGGAAAAACATACAAAACAAAAATCCTAGGCCGTCGGGCCACTAACTAAACAGAGAGCCCCCTCTCACACTTTGTCGGACCTAATGCCAAATTTACACTTCCTGCACTCCATTACAGTCAGGCTTCCCCCAAGCCTGGGGGGGCCAGAGCCTCCTCTGGCTCCTCCTGCCTACCACTAGCAGCCCCACACCCCCTAAGAACGGATACTGGTTTTATAGGCCTCCAGAGAGCCCAAATACGGGGCGGGAAACCCCGGGGGGACCTGGAATGGGGGCAGCCCCCACTGACACAAGCTGTCCGGGAAGGCCAACCCATAACTACTCCCTTGGCTATTCTAGCCGCTACCGTAAGTGACAGAAATATCACTGACACAAAATAGGTGGCTTTCCCCACCGAGCCCAATCCTCGGGGCCATCTACAGAAGGTCCGGCCCATACCCTCAGGGCGGGATCATGCGATACCAGGGGGTCGCCTTGTCACATACCCCCCCCCTCTGATAAACCCCTAGGCTTTCTCACTTTCCCCCCGGCTCCCTCCGGGGTCAAATCCATTTTTGGGGAACACTCCCTAAACCTTAAGGGAGAGAAAACATTGGTCACGACAAACTGTAGGCTTCCCCCCTGCATTCACCCTTAAGGGGAAACAACTGGTCATAGCCCTTTTTTACAGGGGGCCCCATCCATGCACGCTCTCACCAAAAATGTCATCACCCACAGCCCCATCGACTTTCACTGGGTTACTTTGAAAACTCTACACCAGCGCAATCAGACTTTGTAGGCTGTTACACACACCAATTACTTTGGATTGTGCCCCCTGGGCAGTGTTTTTCCTATTTTGGGGTCTCGCATAAGCAAGGGCCCCGGGTTTTGTCTCGAAACCATATAGTGTTATCAAAGTGAAAAGAAACACCCCACTTCCGGGGTTTCTACCCCATGGCCCCTGGGGCCCCTGAGTCAAAACCCTGTTTCCTCTTGGTTCGGGGATTATAATAACCCAAACTTTCTCTTCATCACCAGGCCTCTGTCCTCCTGCCATCTCCTGTCTTTTTCAAGTCGAACAGCTTAAATTTCACTGGACCCGAAGTCTGCCTCTGGACTACTGCTGTCACTTGGTTTCTATCAGAGGAAATCGGGTCTACCCCCTGACCTCCTCAGATGGAAAACCCCCATGCAGTGGGGACCGACGGGCACAATGTCCCCCGTGTCCCCCTTAACCTGTAGGTCAGTGGCCCCAGGGTTACTACAGACACTCGCACAAAGGAAAGCCCTGCCGTGACTTCAGCCTCCTTCCCAGGTGTTTTCAGGGTCTGGGGACTCGCTCGTCCCCCCCCCCTTGACTTACAGCAGTGAGAAGACCTTTTTCCCAGGGCCTGTTTCCCTTTTTTTTCCTGCAATATCTTTGCAGTATACGAGGTCATGGCACCACCGGGTTTTTCACAGCCTGACCGTGTACTGGCTTGTGAGACGTTTTTTTGTGGCCCTGGGGGCCTTTAATTGCACTCGGGGCCACAAACTGGTCTGCTCTGCAACCAGGCCCCTAAACCAATATCAGAGGACACTTTCCCCCTGTGCACAGCTTTCCCCTGCTCCATTTAGCGCGACCCTTGGAAGCAATGTGGGGGAGATGTTTCCTTCCCACCCCACAGCCATCTTAAGGAAAACTTCGTTTTATCGGGGACACTCTTGTATTTTGGGTCCCATCAAGACAGCCAGACTAACCTCCATCTGGTCCCAAACTAAAACCCCCGACCTGGCGTGTTCACTTAGGTAATTCAGTCACCTTCTCAACCCCAATAGGGCAGCAGACATCTGGCGACGAAGCACTCACATATAAGTCACAAGACGGGGAACCATACCTGCGACTTGCGATACCTCGTACACACAGTGCGCTGGGGTCACTGGTAGAAAATTTTCTATGGGCCCCAGACACTTCCCCACCCACTCCCTGCACTCATACTCTGAGTTTTTCAGCAGGAGATGCAGGGGGAAACCCTTTGTTGCTAGGGGGCAACCCATTAGCTCCACCGGGGGACGTGTGGTGCACATTTTTTGGGATTCCCCTCCAGCTCGGACACACACCTCTGTGTACTCTCTTTTTTTTTTCACCCCCTACCCTGACCCCAAAGGGGCCCAAACTGAGCTGCTCACTTCTGTGTTTTGCTCTTTTTAGCCGCTTGTTCCACAGGGCCGCCCCTACTCCCCTGCTACTGCTTACCGCAGCGCTTTGCAGCTAATTTTGCTTTTGGCAGCTGACTCTGGGGCCCCCGCTCCCCCCCAGGTAGTGGAACTGACTACTTCTTTGAGGTCCCGTTAATCTTAGTGACCTTTTCAAAAAACCCCTTTCAACCATTCGAAAAATCAAGTCCAAAAACGTCCCAAATCCAGATATCACAGGCTCAAGCTCTTGGACTTGGTCACCTTGGCACAGTTCTGGGCAGATGTTTTCCCCAGTTTGGGGGGGTAAATTTTAAAAAAAAATTTATTGGGAAATATAAATAAAAAGTGGGGTTTGGGGGTAATTTGTTTATAAAAGGGTGATTAAAAAGGTTTTAAAAGAAAGGGTAAATTAAAGATGTTGGGTTTAGAAGGTATTATATTGGTGCACTCTGGAGATATTTGCGAAATCCAGATCTACCCAAGTGGGGTCCCTCCCACTCGCAACTCCAGGGCCCCTTTCTGGGAACTCTTGGGGCTTGTCCCGGTCAGCCCGAACCGGGACCCACCCATCGGAACCCATGGTTTGGGGCTGCAAAACCCCTGGTTTCCTGGACTTGGGGGACAGCCCCCCCCTGTTCCAAATTTAAAAACCCCCTGAAGCCAGAATCCTCTCCTTTACCTTGTGGTATTTGGGTTTCCTCTAGGGGGAAAAAAATCCAATAGACTCTCTGGGGGTTTTCCCTGAGATACGGCCCCGGACATCTACCCATTTTCGCTGGCAGTCTCTGCGGGTAAACCGCTCGAAGGGTGCAAGGTAGGCCCCCGATATCCTCCCCCCGCATTTTCTCAAAGCACCCTGTTACCATGGCAAGGGAAAAAAAAATATCCCCAAAACAGTCTTTGCAAAGGGTTTGTCACCCTCTCCCCCTGAGGACACATCAGTCTCCCCCGGGCCCCTTTAAATTCTCCGCAGTAAGTCTGTCTGTCCGTGCCAATAAGTCCCCAGCACCTCCACCAATTTATGCTTCCACCACTCTGGGCCCCTCCCCAGGCCCTCCTGGGGGAAATTTGGGTCCTGATCACCATCTTTTGAGGGGGAATGGCCCCAGACACAGGTTTCACGTTTTATAGGGCCTCCACCCCTTTATTGAGGCACAGGTTTTTTTAAGACTTGGGAAAAAACATACAAAAAAAAAATCCAGCCGTCTGGCCCACTAACTAAACAAGAGCTCCCTTCTACATTGTTGGGCCTAATTCCGTATTACACTTCCTGACCTCCATACAGTCACGGCTTTCCCCCAAGCCTCCGGGGGCCCGGCCTCTCTCCGGGCCCCCCTGCACACCAGCTACAGACACGCCCCCGAAGAGCGGAGTACTAGGCTTTTATAGGCCTCCGAGATTCCCAAAATCTGGGCTGGGAACCAGGGACCTGGAATGCGGGGACGCCCCCCACCCCACATATAGCTGCCCCGGGAAAAGGGGCCCCCCCAAAAATAGCTGCCTTTGGGACATTCTAGCCGCTACCCAAGTGACAGAATATGACACTGACCAAAATGATGGGTTTTCCCCACCGGCCCGTTCCCGGGGCGCATCTACAGAAGGTCCCGGCCTAGACCCCTAGTGGCAGGATAGCGACTAACCCGCGGTCCTTTGTCAAAAATAGGTTTTGGGGGGTTTTTTCCATTTTTAGTGCAGTTACGAGTCCATAGGAGAGCAAATGGGCCTGATAATAATAAGGCCTCTGATTTATCAATGTTGATTTTAAACCCCAACAGTTCCCCCTTCTGCTCCACCTCAGTTAATAGCCGAGCCAATAAGGTTTGCAGTTTTGAAATGAATAACAGGAGGTCCTCGGTAAAGGCATACAACCGTAGGTCTGCATCACCAATCTGTATGCCCAGAAATCCGCCCCAAGTGTAAGTGACAGAGAAAAGGGTCAAGTGCAAGGTCAAACAGAAGTGGAAAGAGCGCGCAACCCTGTCTGGCTCCACAAAATAGTGAAATATGGGGGAGTTCAAATAGTTTATTGTAAAGAATGCTGTCGTGTTAGATTGAAGGCCTTGAAGGAAATCAAGAAAGGTGTCCACGAAGCCCCTGTACCTTAGGGAGGTACTGTATTTAAAAATTTCCAAGAAACGGAATCAAACGCTTCCTCAGCCTCTAAGCTGAGAAGCATTGTGGTGGGAAATTTGGCGGTAGAAGCAGCAACTGATATTGCTATACCAGTTTGGATCCCCAGGGTTGAGTGACGTCCTCTCACAAATCCCAACTGCGATAGGGTTAGAAGTCGTGGGAGAAAGGTCTGTATTCTATTAGATAATATTGTGGTTAGAATTTTATAATCTGTATTAAGAAGTGAAATTGGACGATATGAGCCTACATCATCAGGATCCCTTTTTGGTTTTGGGATGAAGACAGTGCAAGCTTTCTGGAAGGACTCCACTTGGATATTATTGCAGTAAATGGCATTATAGAGATCTGTTAGAACTAGAGCTATTGCCTCTTGGAGGATTTTTGTAGTACTCACCAGATAAACCATCTGGGCCCAGTGATTTGTTATCCTTTAATGCACGGATGGCTTCTTTGGCTTCCTGTAGGCAAATGGGGGCTGATAGATAGTCTTTTTGATCTGTCGTCAGTTTGCAGGGTTGGGTGTGGTCAAGTAGAACCCAAGTGGCCTGTGATTGGTAAGGTCTTTCCCGATACAGATTAGAGTAATAAAGGAGGAAGTTATCTATGATATCTTTGTTATCTGTTACAACCTGACCTGTATGCAGGTGTCGAATTTTAAGAATGTATTTTTTGGAAGAGAGTGGTCTTGTGAGGCGTGGCAAAAGTTTTCCCGATTTTTCTCCGCAACGGAAAAAGTGTTTTTTAGTATGCTCTATTTGCCACTTCGTTTGTATTAAAGTATGGGTATCTAAGAGGTGCTTGGCATCAATATCAGTCTGTGAGGTTTGTCCGGATGTGCTAGGTACTGTTTTCAAATATTTAAAGACTAGCCACAAGAAAAGAATTGCCTACATAAAATAAAACTGTTCCATTTCGGAAGAAGAAAGAATAAAAAAGACAGAGGTGAGCCAGTGGGGAAGGTGAGTATTGTTTTTTTTTTATTATTTATTGGTCTGCTCTAAAATATCACTTCATTTTCCAGCAAAAACAAAAGGGTCTTAGTGATTAGTGATTAAAGGAGTTTTCTCTCTAGATTAATTAGCTTTAAACATCTAGGCAAAGGTAAATAAAGACTATTACAAAATACATGTTGTTCTGATTTTGCCTCTCTTCAGAGCTAGATGAGTTCTTATCGCTTTCTTGTGTACACACGCTTCCTTAGGTTACTGACCATCTCTCTTTGCTCTAGAGCTCTAGCCAGGATGGTGACATCACTCCCTGATGTGTCTTATCAGCAGCACATGAGCTTGTTTATGTTTTTTACTGAGAGATTTTAACCCTTTAGAGCGCTGTAGCCTTGTGCATTGCTGTCTAAACCCTTCTCTTAACAATTCTATTAACAATATTCCTCTAACAGGTTGAGCTAGGAATAGCAGAGCTGATATGCCAATCACAGCTGTAAGGGCATGTTCAAAGGGCAGATTTAGGTGCGGGTTTGGTCGCGGGTTTCAGCGTGGTTGCCACGGCCAAAACTTTGTCTAAATCGCGCCCAGTTAAGTAACATGGTTTCCTATGGGGCAGGGAGTCCTCAGCGCGGCGGCCGCGCGGTGTTGCCTCGGGTGTCGCCGTGGTTGGTGCGTGGCTGGGCCGCGGCTGGCGGCGCGGTTTTCCCTCTGCCTATTAATTTGCATGGGAGCAAACCCTCGCTGAAAGCTGCGCCCCAAACCACGCCCCACCCATGCCGCGACCACGCCCAGCACCCGCGCCGCAAACCTGCGTCGGGAGACGCGAGTTTGCAGCGAAGTTAGGACGAGTTTTCGGCTGCGGGAACTGCGGCAAAAGCCGCGGCCAAGGCCGCCGTGTGAATGGGGCCTAAAACCACTTATAGCCTGACCAGGAAGTGATGGCCTCAATCTAGCTGTGAAGAGCTGACTAAGTATGATGAGAATACCCCTTTTGGGCTTAAAATACGCTGGTCCCTAAGAGGTTAAATATGACCAGTGAAACATCTGTGTAAATAAGTAAATTTAGGGTAGTAAGATGTGATCTGACTTTTATAATGGTGAACTGTGATATTGAAGATAACTAGCCACTATTGACTGAAGATCCTTCACAGTGAAATTCAAACTGTTTGCAGAATATTCACAAAATGTACATTTTCCTTGCAGCATTTTTCTTCTGAGTCACAGTGAGTAATTCATTAATAATTTAGTTGTACAGTTATGCTTGACATATTTAGGCATTGGCAACTCAACTCATCTTAATCCAGAAAAGGACACAATGTTGAAACATTAAGAGCGGTACACACATTGTCATAGCATCTCACAAAAGCAAACTGTCATAGCACCAGCGGAGGTACAGAGGGTAACCCAGATTTTCTAGCTACAATGCAGATATCCAGCAGAGTAAAGACAGGGAGCTACAAGAACGGTGCAAAAACCCCAAAGAGACAGTGTGTTGCTCTCCTTGCAGTCATTAGAGAGAGACATGGGACTGAGAAATATGAAATGTTATGTTTTGATGTCTAATCATATTGCCTTCTATTTCAGGCGATGCCATATTGCATTTCTGGTGTATAATTTGAACATTAGCACTTAAATTCTGTTATTCTTTTTGTTGTGATTTTGGTTTGATTTTGCTACATGGCATCGGGAAATGTAACCCATGTGTGCAATGATGCCATTCAGTAGTCAGGTGAAAATGCCTGCAGAAGAGGTGATGGGTGAGCGAGTTGTCCTGTCACCAGATTATGGACAGGAATTAGGTCCTCCATAGTCAGTGTAGGCAGGCATAGGTCCCCTATAGTCAGTGTAGGCAGGCATAGGTCTCCCATAATCAGCGTAGGCAGGCATAGGTCTCCCATAATCAGCGTAGGCAGGTATAGGTCCCCCATAGTTAGTCTAAGCAAGTAGAGGTCCCCCATAGTCAGTGTAGGCAGTTTTATAGGCTGGTGTTAAAAAAAAATCAGTACTCACCTCTCTCCCCCGCTGACCTGACGAGGCTCTCGCTTCTCTCTGTTTTCTCCCCACATAGGCGGTGTGATGTCATCATGCCTGTGCTGGATACTCCAGAGGGACATAAGCAGGTTTGCGGTCTTCTGGAGTACTTCACGCAGAAGGGATCTCTCCTTCTCTGCTCCGCAATAGTTTTCAACTATATGCGTTTCCAGTAATGCCACCATACAGTGAAAGTGATCAGATACTAGTTTACACTAGTCCTCCCACCGCAGACCATGGTGGACATATGTTGTGTGAAGCTGTACATATGTTGTGTGAAGCTGTACAGGGGCTTAGTATAGGAGCTAAAAGGTGTCGTCTGGTTCTTTTTTAAAATAATTAATTAGGCTCACAATGTGCTAAAATGTATATAAAGATTTTATTGATATAATATGTTATATATTACTATTTGTATGGCTGTAAATTTGGAATATCATCTCTTACTACTGTTTATACCATAGAGGAGCCAGTTGGCCTGTTTACTAGCACCTAGGACAGCTGGTTCTCCTATAGTGCATGCAGTAATAAGGGATTACATTCCAAACACATAGTAATAAAAATAAACATATAAAAAGTACAAGTATATAACACATTACATCAATAAAGTCTATATATACATTTTAGCCCATAATGACCCTAATTAGTAAACCAAATAAGATCTGGACAACCTCTTTAATATGCATCAATGCTGCTGTTGGAATGATAATGTGGTATCAGAAGGGGCATAGCTTAGTGACAATAAGTGAGCATGGTGTCACAATATCTATTGCATGGTGTGGACTCTCTCCTGCCTGCAAGAATCATACCAGGAGTTAGTACTGGGCAGGTCCAGACTGACAATCTGTCTAACCGGGCAGCTTTCTGGTGGGCTGTGACACAGTGGGCTGCTTGACTTTCCCCTTGTATAGGCTAATTCAGTCATGCAGGGTTTCACTTTGAAATGATTCATCATTGTGGACACAATGTGCTGCACTGTTTCTCTTCCTCCTAGTACCAGACCGCCTGGCTAGGCCTTTGAATACCATCCTTTCACTTATCTCAGTTTATGGCTGAGTGAGCCCTAGCCTGATTCAGTGTTTATGGCATGTGGGAGGATATAAGGGGCTGTATATATCTTTAGGACTCCTAACCTTTTATATCTTTTTTTTAAACTCAAACCTACTTATTGCTGCACTGCTCTACTTTCCGTGAGGAGACCTATTGAGCCCTCCTGAGAATTCCTCTGCTCTTATTTCTAGGTTGAAGGCTGGATGAATGGCCAGCTTGACATTCGATACTAACAGGTTGATAAGATCCTGTTTTTTTTTTCAGCTGGATCTCTATTGAACATCTATTTGCCCCCATCTTCCTCTGCTAAAAGAACAGATCTAGTATTTTTGGGTTAAAGGCACTTTAAATTATAATCACCATCTAGATTGACACAATCTAGATTGACATGTATTCCTAGGTCTCCCAGATGCAATGTATAAATTAATCGTAGAGTATAGCTGATATATCTTAAAGGGAATGTGTAATAAAAAATGACTTATTGTTTAACACATTTTTAAAGAATTTTTGATTATTTTTTTTACATTTTTCATATCACTTTCAATATTTTTTAAAAATTCAAAAGTCTTGCAGTTTACACTTTGGCCACCAGGCCTAATAACAGTCTGACACTTAATGTTCCTTAGAGAGAGATTTTCAGTAGTCTGTTCATTATCAGTATAAACAGGGCTAGAATGAAAGGTGACACCAATGTGTATAGATAACACAGAATCCACCAGTCACAAGAGGAGATAGTTACAGTTCACCCTTTCACCTCTCTGCACACCAATTTCTTCCCAGGTCACAGAGCATGACTAGAAAACTCTCCTATAGAAGTGAATGGGACTGAGTCAGTCTTAAGTCTCCTATGTGCATGAAGCTACTGTAAAGCATATCTCTGACTGCTGTTAAAGCAGTGCAAACAAGGCCTAGTGGCCAAAGTGAAAACTGCAAGACTTAAGAATTATTTAAAAATATTGAAAGTGATATGAAAAATTATAAAAAAACCCCCAAAAATTCCTAAAAAAATGTGTTTAACATAAAAACGGGACTTAAACAATGACTCATTTTTTGATGACACATTCCCTTTAACATACTTCCTAATTTCGACCATCTGATAGTAAAAGAACTGGTGCAAACTAGTAAAGTGGGAACCATTCTCCCCACCCTAGCAGATAGACCATTGTTCGAGGTCTTCTAGAAAACCAACATTACGGAGTTAATCTTTCCTGTGTTAAAACAAACATTATAGTTGCTCTAAGCAAAAGAAAATATGTAGATTTTTTAACATGTGTACTTAGTATATATTAACCACATTGACATATATGCAAGAGCAATGTCAAAACAAACAAAGTATCACTGAGCAGACACTCAGGTATATAGCGTCTATTTAAAGTGAACTATTTACAAAGAATATCAGCCATGCAAGGCAGAATTTATAGCTCACCCCCATTTCAAGTTAACCGTATAGTCCCTTTTTACTCACCTTGCACATAGGGATTGTAAAATACAGGGTAGTGATAGAATATACTGTGTGGCATACAGAGTATGTGTACTGCCTTAGAAACCAAGCAAGAAAGCAGGACAGAAATCTACAGAGAATCACTATGTGAGTCCTGACTGTAGGGCTCAATCAATGGATGTGCATATTGCTACACATTTGAACACTGAGTGGTGCCATAAGATTTGAGTAAATATATATTTTAACCAAGGTTTAGATAATTGGAGTCGTGTTCCCATCCTGGACGAGATCCCGGTGGTGAATGAAGAAGCCTGCTGGACTCCAGAATGAGCAGGAGGCACAACTGAAAAATTCAGTTGTTTCCTCCACCAAAATTAAAGTCTTCTAAAACATATCACTGTAATTCCAAACGTTTCTCATAGTAGCATAGAGGATCCGGCTGACGCGTTTCAAGCCACATGGGGCTGTTACTCATAGATAAGAGTAACAGCCCCATGTGTCTTGAAATGCATCATATGGACTCTCTTGTGCTACTATTTTAAACAATAGAAAATAAAAGATTATGTTAAAGCAGACTTTAATTTTCGTGGGATATACAACAGAATTGTACTATTTGAGTAAATGTCACAACTCTTAATTGGAATATTTATATTGGTATGTGCCAGATACCACAGGACACTTTTAGATCTCTTGTGGAGTCAGTGTCTTGATTGGTCAGAGCTGTTTTGGTGACACAGGAGGGAAATATTGTAATGATCCGGCGGTGTCAGTATGCACTGATCTATGGATCACCGGTCTAGGGGGGTGGTTCCTCGGTGATCACGGCGGGGAAGAAAATATAGGTTGTGACCCATGGTGACAGCCACAGTGCTGGGCAGGGACAGCAGGGGCAGGTGACAAGACACAGCAGGTATAGCCATAAGCCGGTAGCAGGTCTCTGGCAGGTAACGGACTGATACAACGGCAGATATACACCAGGTACAGCAGATAACGCTTTAGACAGCACAGGGTTAATGCAGGTATAATGAAGGTATAACGCAGGTATAGCAGCAGGTAAACAGCAGTTAGGGGTCAATCTCTATGTACAACACAACAACACACTGACCAGGAGAAGGGGCGGGCAGTTCCTTTTATAGAAAACACTGCAATTTTGGGGGCATATGGGTGTCACTAATAGGTTGTAAGCCAGCATGGTGCACCACATGTATCTGTATTTATGGAACCCTTCTGTATCGCCTTATTTATATGCAACTGTAGTAGCAGCAACCACCCCCCTCATGCAATGAGAGTTTGTGGGTGGTTGTTTTATTGGTATTTTTGCATTTGTGCAATTTCCCCATGCATTATACTGTAGCTTTTCTGCATGCTGGTGTGAACAGGGATTAAACTAATGTGCAGCTTTTTTATCATCTAACTTTTCCCCTAGCAGTGGGGGATGTGAGCTGCTTCTCATCAATTAGCTGCACCTGTCAATTTCTCCCAGGTAGCATATAGGCTACAGATGCCTGCTGCTGGGTCCAGTATAGTCCAGCCATTGAGCTGTGAATATGCCCCAAAAATTGCAGTGTTTTTTTGACTAAGTAATGTCCCATTTTTTGTATGAGTTCCTTTTATAGCCATGTTTCACAGGTCACAGAGCAGGAAATTGGGACACTGTTCCTTTAAATACCAGAAAGCTGCCGTGCGTGCACCCTTGGAGGTGCTCATGCATCCAAAGGCAGCCACAGAGGACGAGAGTGAGCAGGAGCGAGGGCCGGTGAGCTCTGATTGGTTGCTATGAGCAACAAAGATTGTCTTACATCTAGACAGTTTTCATACATGTGGCCCTAAGTCTCTGTCAGAAAGTGTATAAGGAGGGTGAAAACCACTGCAGACAATCGGATGCTGAGTGTGGCGGGCGCTTTGTATTGCGCCTAATATTGGAGTGTGTCTGAATAAAAATATAGCATCTGGGGATGTGCTAGTTTTCGAACTGAAAAGACACCAGATTTCTGGCGTAATCTCGTACATACATGACGCCCTAAATGTCTTCCATGTGATTCCCATTAGAGATAGTGTATGTTAAAAGCCTTTGGAGAAAGCCTAAACATTGAGACTGTTACTTTCATAAAACTGCATCAGATCCACCATTCAGCACTTATTGAACTTGTAAACATGTTATCGTAACTGCCATGTGTCAGTGCTTCTTTGGAATAAATATTTTATATAGTTACATAGTTTGTAAGGTCGAAAAAAGACAAGACGTCCATCCAGTTCAGCCAAATGTGCTATAGTGTTGATCCAGAGGAAGGCAAAAAACCCCATGAGGTAGAAGCCAATTGTTCTCATTTTAGAGAAAAAATTCCTTCCCCAATCTGGCAATCAGAATATATCCCTGGATCAACGCCCCTTCTCCAGAGTCCTAGTTTCTATAACTTGTTATATTATTACACTCTAGAAATACATCCAGACCCTTTTTGAACTCTGTTAGTGAATTCACCATGACGGGTTCCTCTGGCAGAGATTTCCACAGTCTCACTGCTCTTACGGAAAAGAACCCCTTTCTATATTTATGTAGAAACCTTCTTTCCTCTTGGCATAGAGAATGCCCCCTTATTTTATTTACAACCCTGGGTATAAATAGATCTTGGGAGAGATCTCTATATTGACCTTCAATATATTTAAACATATTTATTATGTCCCCCGAAGCCGTCTTTTCTCTAAACTAAATAACCCTAATCTTTCTGGGTATTCTGGGGTTGGCAGTCCACCCAGTTCTTTTATTACTTTTGTTGCCGCCTTTGAACCTGTTTAGGTTCTACAATGTCTTTCCTGTGCACTGGTGCCCAAAACTGTACACAATATTCCATGTGTGATGTGACCAGTGACTTGTATAATGGGAGAATAATGTTCTCATCATTCTATGCCCCCTTTAATACACCCCATAATCCTATTTGCCTTGGCAGCTGCTGTCTGACACTGGCTGCTACAATTAAATTTACTGTCCACTAAGATTCCCAGGTCTATTTTTTAATGTCACTTTTACCCAGAGTTTTTCCATTTAACAAGTAATCATGTAATGGATTTTTCCTCCCCATGTGCAGAACCTTGCATTTATCCATGTTAAACCTCATCTGACATTTCTCTGCCCAGGCCTCCAACTTATCCAGATCCCTTTGCAATAGAACATTATCCTCTATTGTGTTAATTGGTTTACACAGTTTAGCATTATCTGGAAAGAAACCGGACTGTGTTGCTGCTCTATGTCCTTCATCACCACTAAACCCCTTGACTCAGAAGCTTGTAGCGGTTACTACCTGGGTTTACTTACATAGCATCCATTTGGACCCTCTTTCAAGTGTCCTTAAAATATAACTGTACTTTCAGATGATCTTCCAGAAAAAGCTGTCATTTGTGTGCACAAGGGATAACACTATTTAAGGACATTGTATGACTTGTATCCTGCACTTTCAGCCATTTCCTCTTTATCTCTATAGTACACCCTCAGAAACAGCAGCAGCATGGAGAATAGTGGCGAACAGTATTATTCAGTGTGTACTGTGTATATCCAGATCTTGGTGAGTAAAGACAAAACCAACAATTCAGTATTGTGTTCTGTTCACTCTCACTGCACCTCCTTATTTTCTTTCTAACCATCCTCTCTTCATAGACTTGTGTGGGCATAGCCTCTTTCCTTTGTGAATTTGCTTAGTGATTCATGTATTTATGAGTAAGGAATAGTGTTGAGCGATTACGTTGGCCATCGACATCGGTCGATGGTCGATAGTCGACCATCATCGACAAGATATTCGATGGTCGATGATAGATTAGATTTTGATGGTATGACCATAAAGTCCTATGGGAGGAGCAACATACCTTATTCTGTCTGACCCAGAAAAAGGGCTGGAGGAGCTGGAATTAAAAATCCACAACGGTCAAATGGATTAGTGCTACATCTTAGGCAACACCACTTTAGGTTATAAAGCCACAAGAAATAAATAAAAAAACAAAAAAACAAACATATAAATAAAAAAAAAAATAAAAAAGAAAATAAAAAAAAAATAAAAAATAAAATAATTAATATAAAAATAAAAATAAAAACAAAAAAAAAAAAAGAAATAAAAAAAAGAGAAAAATCACATGACCTTTTCACTATCCCTGTCTTGCACCACAGCATGACCTTTAAACGCCTTGCATCACCACAAAATTAAAAGGGACTAAGAAGGCAGTATGATTTGAACCATATTCTTGTAGACTGAATGGACAATTGAATATCCTGTCCTGGACGCTAGCATGAGCGTAACAAACGCTCATGACCCCAGATTTAAAAAGTCCCGGAAAAAAGGAGTCTTTTGAACCTACCATTTTAGTTTTCACTAGGACAATTGTCTATACTGTCCCTGGGCGTCTGCGCATGAGCCCAAAACTGCATGTCCCTGATTAAAAAGTGCCGGAGAAAGGAGTCTTTCAACCACCATTTTAGTTTCATAGGACATTGACTATTCCTGTACTGGCCTGACAGCGATGAGCCCCAAACCTGCAATACCGCCAGATAAAAAGTGCCGGAATAGAAGGAGTCTTTCAACCACCATTTTAGTTTCACTGGACATTAGATCTATCCTGTTCCTGGGCAAGCATGAGCCTGCCAAACCTGGCATGACCCAGATAAAAAGTGCGGGAAATTAAAAAGGAGTAGAGTCTTTACCATCCAACATTTTTAGTTGAATTTGGACATTGACAATACTGTTCTGTACACAGTATGGACCATTATAACCTGTCTGACTAAGATTAAAAGTGCAAGAATAAAGGAGTTCTTTCATCCACTCATTTTAGTTGAATGCTGGACATTAAATATACCTGTCCTGGACCGCAGTATGACCATTAAATTCGGACCCTCAAATTAAAAGTGCCTGGAAATAGGAGTCTTACAACACCATTTTATTTTCACTGGACATGTAGACAATTCCTGCCTGGGACACAGCGCATGAGCCCCAAACCTGGTGACCCCATATTTTAAAAAGTGCCGGAAAAGGAGTCTTTCAACCCCCATTTTAGTTGTGAAATGGACATTGGATATTACCTGTTCTGTACCTCTAGTATGTCCATTTAAACCTGTTGATCCCACAGTTTTAAAAAGTGCAAGAAAAAGGAGTCTTTCAACCACCCTTTTAGTTGATGGAACATTAACTATAACCTGTCCTGGACGCAGTAGGACCATTTAAGAGAACACTGCCTGACCCTCAAATTAGAAAACTGCGGAAGAAAAAGGTGTCTTTCAGAACCACCATTTTAGTTTCAAATGGCAACATTATACTGTCCTGTCCCTGGGTAGCGCTTTGCCCTCCGTATGAGTGGGACCATGATTGAGTTCACTTGGAAATATGGTGGTTAACGCTCCTGTCCACCCAGGTGCCCTTTTTCTTGGATTCTGTTTTCTCATTGTTTATCACGTGCTGCAGGATAATTTGTCCCTGTACTTTGTTCTCTGGTCCGTTGGCTCCTTACTCATGTCCTCTGGATTAAACCTACGATCTGGTCAAGTTTTGCCTGTACCTCCTTGTTACGATCTGAGGTATTTTTTTGTACCAGCTTTTTTTTACATGCAAGTTTTTTAGTAGTTTAATTCTAGAAAAAAACATTTTTAAACATAGGATGGAATCCCACCATGTTCTTTGTTTTCTTTGTTTTTTATTGTATTTTATGGGTTGGTCTTCAAGTACTGGGATTGTTAGCTTTGTTAAAGATCTTGTCTAAAAACAGTAAACATGTTGCAATTTGTGTCATTAACAGTGTCTACCTATTATGTGTTTGTACAGCACATCACCCTTGAGCCTCTTGCTCAATTGTGGAAGAACCCCCCAAATGTTCTGTTGAAACAACATTTTTTTTAAATAGGACCGATGGTGTATTAGCTGCATGTCACAGCAAAATGCCCCCAAAAATTCTCAAAGCATGACCTTGAGACTTTGGGGCAATTGTGAAAAGCAACAAATGTCTGTTTGATTGTGATAACAACATTTTTTTTTATTATTTGGACCTGTGTGAGTATTGCTGCATTTAAGCGTTATGGCAGACCCAAAAAATTATAAAAATGAACTTCTCAGCCACTGTTATAAATTGTGAGGGAGAAAATGCCACTTTAAAAGCCACATTTCTGTTCCAACAGGACCATGATTATTGCTGTTTCTCAAGGCTGACATGACCCACAATATATAAATATGACTTTGTCAGCCACTATTAAAAGTGTTGAGAGGAGAGAATATGCCACTTGTAAAAGCCACATTTCTGTTCCAAAGTGTGACAATACTATAGCTGTATCTCACGTAGCAACTGATGACTCAAACCAATTGTCAATGCGAAAACTTCTAAAGATAAAGTGATGTAAAGGATAATACGTTGTCATGTATAAAACCTTGCTAGTCTTTTACAGTCTCCTCACAGAAAACCAGCAAATGAAATCTGTTGGGATGAAGAGAATAGTTAAAATTTGCAGTAAGAAAGATCATTTTAAAAAATAATGTTATTCAAGTGCGCCATTTCTGTTTGAAGAGGAATGTTGAAGTAGAACGGGCAACTAATTGGTGACCTCGTCAATGGGGCCACGCAACATCATCAGAGTCCATGCCTGATTCATCTGTGATGAAGTAAAACGATCACATTATCTGTGGAAAGCGGTAATGCGTTTGTCTGTAATGTCTCTTCAGCTGTGCTGAGGTTTTCCGGCGTCTGACTATGAATTGGATGACTGGCTCGGACAACCCCTCTAGGGCGTGGCGAGCGGCTGGGGGCCATTCGTCCTTTTGGTACCCAGAAGTATTGGGTCCGAACACTAAAAAAAAATCGGTGTTGAGATGCAGTTTAGCGTCCCCATGATCTTAAGCTGGTTTGTGGTTGGATTGGCCCTGCATTGCATGCTTTGGTGAGGGGGGTAAATAAAGATTCCCAGAGGTCACCCATTAGGCTTCTAAATTCCTGCTGCTGCCGCTACGGCTACTTGGCACTTACTGTGTACGTCGTGATTTTGTTCCCCCCTGAATTTGGGGAAGTGAAGCAGAGCAACAATGTCTCCAGTTATCAATCAGCAAGTCTCCTTTCCTGTTTTTTACTCTTTTTGGGGGGGTGGGAAGGGAAAAGGGTGGTTTTGGTTTTGTACCGGGGATCCCGGAGGGTGGCCACCCCTAACTGTGTTCATTTTGTGGCCTTAATGCGAGGTATGTGGAGGAAATGGGCATCCAAGCATATGTGAGAGAGGAGCCTTTTATTTCCCAAGCCTTTTGGGGGGGGCAAAAAGCAAATGTTTTTTCCTCTCTTCCCCCTGCCTAAATTTCCGCCCCAAATTTTTCCAAGGGAGGGTCGTAGTAACGTCGGTGTCTAGGAAAAATCCTCTCTCCTCCGTTCCCCCGGCACGCTTCAACACAGTGATTCCCAGATGATGCACTGAGAGCTGTGGCCCTTGACTAGCCCCCGGACCCCCGAACCCTGCCCAATGAAGCGATGAAATTTTTGAAACTGTCGGGCCTTGTGGGTTTGACGGGAGGAAAGGTCCGTGCCCTCTGTGTCCTCTCCCCCTCCGTCCTGGCGGGACCTTTGTTTCAGAGTGTCCCCAAAGATGTTCCAAACTAGATCACCACAATGCTATTTCACACATTGCCCCCAAATGACCCTTTTGGGGTGTTTTTACAACTTTGGCAAGGTTGCAGGCCTTTTCTCTCCACTTGGTGCCAAACCCCGAGGCCGCCCCCCCTGCTTTTGGAGGCCTTGTCGCGTAAGGCATTCGGCTGCTCACAACGTGGAGCATTGGGGGTTTAATTCAGCGTGTTGACGTCAACAAGAGAGGGTTTGACGGGGGGGCGAGCTGACGCGAAAAGCGCAGGGGGGGGAGAAGCGGGTTTTGCGAACGGCGGAAGTGTGAACTTAGACTTCGACCCCTTCCCCTCGCAGGCAGTAAAAACCGGGTAGCTTTTTAGAAATTTCTGGACGAAATTTAGACATGTGCAGGCAAGGGTTGCTCCGCCTACCGTTTAAGGGCGGCAGCGTTTTTGCCGTTTCGCACCCCCACTTCCCTGGAAAAGGTTCTTGTCCCCCGCAGCGCTCGGTTCGTTGGGGGGGAGAGCCCGTCCACAGCTCCTGACCTGTGTGTGGCGGTCCCCAAGACAGAAAATTTTTTAAAATGGCCGGGGTTTCTCTGGGCACTTTGATGCCAAGGGACCTTTGGGGGGAAAAGAACCCCTGCACCACCCCTTGGGTTTTGAAGAGGTGGGACCCTGAGAGCACCTTGGCCTTGGCCGTGCTTATAGCCCAGTGTGGGTGGTCGAGGATTTTTCCGGCCACGTGCGGGACAACGCGTTAAAAATTTTAATTAAACCCATGGTGGCAGGGCAGGGACGGTTTTTTGGGAAAAGAAATCCCTGCTGGTTTTTGGGTATTGGGGCAGGAAAGGGGCCATGAGGGGGGGGAACCCTTGTGCCCACAGAGGGACTGGCACCTTTCCAAGGCAAAAGCGGCAATCCGACATTCAGGTTTTTGGTTTTGGGTGGTTTTGGGGGTTAAAGGTTTCTTTGCCCCCAAATTGGGAAGAAAAGGCTGGCTGCTAGATGGCCATGTGGTGTGGGGTTTCTAAAACTGGGGGAGGGAAGGGGTAGGATGGGTCTCTGGTGGGGGGTGGTACTGGGCGAGGTGGGGTAAAGCGGAGGTGACCCTGATCATGATCTGAGAGACGGGGGAAGCTGAGGAAGTTTGGTGGTGGGGAGGAGGGGCGGAGACAGGGGGTTGTGACGTGGTTGGGGCCCGCATCGGTCGGGCCTTTTTTTTGGCCAAGTGTTCCCTCCATTTCAAACTCATGCATTCGGATGTGACTGACTTTTGGTGGTGGTTAACCCACCAAAGGGTTCTTCCCTCTACTTGGGGTTTACGGCAAAGGGGGGCTTTTATGACATCGTGGGTGAATCAGAGGCTTGCTCAAAAAAGGCCCGGTTGAGAGGTCCTGGCCCTTTTTGGACAGGATAAGGAGGAGCGGGGTTTCGCGGACCGTGGCTGGCGGAATCTTCAGCGGATTCTGCGCCCGCCCTCTCTTTTTGTGGGGGAAACCCGTATGACATACCCATGTTTCCCTTTCGTTCAGTGATGAGCGCTCGAGAAAAATCTGCTAAAAAAGCCCACGTTGGACCCGCATGGGGTCTCATCATATCAAAAAACAGGTGACTTCGTGCTGACATTCTGCATCCAGGGCTGGGGAAAAAGCAAGGGGGGATGCAAGGTTGCTGACGCCGGGATTTTTCCCGATTGACGGCTGCCTTCCCCTCCTTGTGGCATTAGTAGTGGGGTCAGAGAGAGAAAAATCTCCTTTTTGGGCCCTCTTGATCTTTAACATGCCTTTGCCCCACCGTTTTTGTCATCAAGAGGTCTTCAAAAAATGGTTTTCCCACGTGGTGGGTACCGGTTGACATTTGGGCTGCTTCATGTTGGAGGATGCTGTGCGACTTTTGGGGCCGTGACTGGGGGGACGAGGAGGTAAGATGGGATGCAGGTTGCTTAAAACTAAAGGAATGTTTGGGAGTTTTTTATGGATTCACGGGGCCCTGACCAGCGATAAAGGCTGAGGGTCCTGCAATGCGACCCGGGGATGGTGTTGTCGCAGCACGGGAAAGGAGCCTTTCTCTCGTACCTCCCCCCATGTCCTCCCCCTCTTTGCCGTTCCACCTGAATTTGCTCCATTTTCAGAAATATAAAAATTTGAAAAGGGGTAGGGAAAAGATTTTTGGGAAAGTTTTATTAAAGACGGCAAATCACAGTATTTCAAACCTCAAAAGAAAACAAAAATTGTGGATTCAATTTAAACTGCAAAGTGATCTATCAACAAAGGCCCCCGGGCCCCAAAGTGAAAAAGAGTATCTGAAATGTATTCGGTTTTAATAAAGGTATTTTTGGGCATTTAAATTCCCCTTGGTGACTACAAAATTGTGTATTCACATTTAAGTGCAAGGTGTCAATGAACAAAGCGAGGCCCAAAGTGAAAAAAAACGTATCTGTATGTATTGGGTAATAAAAGGTGTTTTTTGGCATATCAATTCTTGTGGTAATTCAAAATTGCGGGAATCAAATTTACTGAGGGGGCTTATAAACAATTGGATGGGAAAAAAAGTGCAAAAAAACGTATTGTAATGAATTGGGATAAAAAAAGGTATTTTTTGGCCTATCAATTCACCTGTGGGACTACAAAAATTGCTGTTTTCAAATTTTAAAACTGAAAAGTAGATCTATCAAAAAAGGGGGCCGCGCAAAAGTGAAAAAACCGTATTGAAATTTATTGGTAATAAAAGGTTTTTTGGCACCTTTCAATTTTCCTGGGGTACTACAAAATTGCTGTATTCCTTTTAAAAGTCCCAAGGTCCCTAATAAAACAAAGCTGTGTGCGCCAAAGTGAAAAAAAGTATCTGTAATGTTTCGGTTTTAAAAAGGTATTTTTGGCACCTTTCAATTCCCCTGTGGTGACTACAAAATTGCTGTATTCACTTTAAGGGTAAGGTGCCTCAATGAAAAAAGTGAAGTGAAAAAAACAAATCTGAAAATGTATTCGGTAAAAAAAGGGTATTTTTGGAATATCAACCTGTGTGACTAAAAATTGCTGGTTCAAATTTAACTAAAGGTGGGTATATCAACAAAACTGGAAAGGGCAAAATTTAAAAAGAACACCATTGAAAGTAACTGATAAAAAAAAGGGGAGTTTTGCACCCAACAAAGAGACCCTGCATTACTAGGGAAAAAAATGTGTATCCCAATATAAGTTTTTTTGGGTGCCCAATACAGGGAAATATTTTAATAGAAAAATGTTAAAAATAAAGCTATTGCGTAATGTCTCATAAGTCTTTGGTGAACTTTTTCAGTATTTTTATAGGCTTGTCTTTTTTTCGCCCCCGGGGCCCCCCCCCCTGCTCCCCCCCTGACTTTACAGCGGTAGATGTCCTTTAAAATTTTACCAACACATAAAAATTTTTTCCAATTTGATCTAACTAATTGTAAGGTCACGTAACGTAGAGCTTTCTTGTGAAAAATTTGATTTCGCGAGCTGTTTGGACACAGGCAGAGCGCAGTCTATGCTATGGACGTGAGAGCACTGATATGAACAGGAAGGGTATGTAAAAAGGCATGTGATTTTTCCAGCCAAAACGCAACCATACACATCCCAGTTTTAGTCGCACACACATCTCACCCCCCCTCTTTCTGTAAATGATTTGCTGGCCGCCCCAAAAGACAGGAAGCGCAAAAATTGGGGCCAATTAATGAGTGCAAGATTTTAACCTAAATTTTGCGATCTAAAAATTTCGTCAAAATAAAAAAATGTGCCGTTTTAATTTGTCGATAATAATCGCTCAACACTAGTAAGGAACAGATAAGAATGTTTGTTGGGGTTGGAGAAGGGAGAGTTGAGAAGCATTTTGTAATAATATATATGACTAAGTTACTTATCTTCTCTTGTACAAGATGACCAGCAGTTTGAACAACTAGAAGCTGGAGTCAATAGCGCCTTTCTGAGGGCTTGTCCACCCGGCTTATTTGAACGAGGTTTTGAACGAGGTTTTCAGATCGTTTCCTCCCCCAAAACCTTGTCCAAAAAGCTTCCATTTTATTTAATTGATTCCTATGTTAAACCTCGTTTTAGTTCACACATGACGAAGTTTTTTACACGCTTCTTTGGAAGCACTGAAAAAGAAGTGTCATGTCAATTCTTGAAGCGTGTTTTTGGTGCATTTTCGGCGTGGTTTTGGGCGCAGTTTTTGTCCTGGCTCTTAATTTGTATGGGTGAAAACCTCGTCAAAAACCTCATCCAAAACCTTGCCGAGAAACGCCTCTAAAACCTCTTCTAAAGGGCATGTTCACACTGTGTTTTTGGAGGAGGTTTTCGGAGCATTTCCTCGCCCAAAACCTCGTCCAAACCACATCAAAACTTCGCCTAAAACACGCTTCTTTAGACGAGGCTTTTGACGAGGCTTTGATCATGTTTTGGATCAGGTTTTCGACAAGGTTTTCACCCATACAAATGAATAGCCAGGACAAAAACCGCTCCAAAACTGCTCTAAAAACCGCACCGAAAACCGCGCCTAAACCGCACCTACAACACGCTTCAAGAATTGACATGACACTTCTTTCTCATTGCTTCCAAAGAAGCGTTTTAAAACCTCGTTGTGTGTTACATAGGAATCAATTAAATGAACTGGGGGCGTTTTGGGGGCGTTTTGGAAGCGTTTTAGACGAGGTTTTAGGCGAGGAAACGCTCCGAAAACCTCGTCCAAAAACGCCGCGTGAACATGGCCAAAGAAGCAGGTTCCAGGCGAGGTTTTGGGAGCAGAAACACTCTGAAAACCTCGTCCAAAATCACGTCCAAATAAGCCGTCAGGCCACTGTCTCCCTAGTTCCTCTTCTAGCAACACTATTGAGGGGTGCCAATGGGTTGTCATAGCAGAAGATGAAACAAAAAAGTTTTTATGTTTTATGTATCAGAATGTGGCAACACAAAAACATTTTTTTTACATGGCTTTATTATGAAAAAGAAGAATAAAATAATAAAAACTATATAAATTCAGTAATACAGTAATTGTAACAACTGGTAGAGTAAAGCTAACATGCCATTAATATCGCACAATGAATGCTGTAAAAACCAAACCTAAGAAACAAAACTCAAGATTTATGTTTTTATCCATTCCCACTCAAAAAATAATAAAAGTTTCTTAATACATTACATGTACCCAACAAAAAACAAGCCTTTTATGGCTAGATCAACAAAGATGTTAGGCTCTTAGAACCCAGTGACAAAAAGAAGCTGAAAATAACTGTGTTCTTAAGAGTTTTAGAATCGTTCCAACCTCTTTGCAGAATCCCCACAGTAAATTGAGTTTTACAAATGTCTGCTTTCTGGTAATTAATATCTTGGACATGGACACAATTACATAACTGAATTAAGACATAGCTCACTTGCCTGCTTTTTTGTTAACCACAGTCTATATGGGATATGTGATTGTGGTACAGTGCTTGAAATTTAAATATGATCAGCAGTCCTCCATAGATTCTCATTACAATCACTGTACAATCAATATCTTAAGGGGGTTTTCCCATCTTACACATTGGTAGAATATGCCACACAGTAATAGTGTGATAGGTGCAGTTTCCCCCCTATGGAACCCACACCTATCTCGAGAAGGGGCCTCTGAAAGTCTCCATTGAAAAGGCAGAGGTGATTGAAACTCTCTCATTCATTTCAATGGGAGTTCCAAGTAAAGTCGAATGGGTGTTCTATGCACATGCAATAAATGTGTAGGATACGAAACCCTTTTAAAATGATCTTTATAAAGTTTATCTTCCCTAGATATAGATTGACATTAAATATAGCACAAAAGGAAAGTTATTATTTTTTTACTTTTAAAACAATAAAAAAATAAAACAATATAAAAAATAACCTACAAAACTTAGTAGGGGGAATAATTTTACACCATATTGAATTTATGTGTTGGAAAAACTGCTCAAAATAAAGAAAAAAAAATACCAACACAAATACAAATTATGGAATGTTATTGGTATACTATACTTAAAAAAGACAATATATCACAAGCATAAATAAGAGATATTTATGGTTTATTTTAAGAGATATCCTATCTCTCGTTTTTGAGACATTTTGCCTCTTTATTACATTGCAACCATAAATAAGTGATAAATATATATTATATTATAATATATATATATATATATATATATATTTATATATATTATATATATATATATATATATATATATATATATATATATGTTTAACAGAATAATGTTACTAGCCCCAACGCACGTTTTGCTTGCACTTTCTAAAGGAGTGTATCTTGAGAAAACACAAGCGAAAGATGGGTTGGTATTAAACGCTCCAAGCCCACTACTGGATCCATTATTCTGTTATATATATATATATTTTTTTTTTTTTTTAATTTTTTTTTATTTTTATTTTATGTGTTATGAGCGACATCTATGAATTCACATGCATCATTTTTGTAACTTGGCATCTACATACCAGTTCTAAATAGATCTAGAGCAGTGTATAATACGACAGTACTAATAAAAGTGCTATGTGCCCATAGAGTGTTATGCACTAAACTTTATATGCAAATTCGCACCAAACTTTGGCGTATTTAAATGTATTGACAGGCAAACATTGCGCCAAGTTTGGCTGTACACCTGTTCATACACCTATAGAATCGGCAATAAACAACAACAACATGGTAGAGGCGAATTCATAGAAGTCTTTATTTGATATATGCTTTTTTGATATTTATCTATTTGCTTTTTTTTACATGTGGACTTTTTATACATCTTACACTAGTAGTGTGGGTAGTTGTAGCATCTTTATTTGGGTGTCAGTCTTTATCACTTATTTCTGGTTGTGGTGTATTGTGTTTTTTTCAGCATAGTATATATTTTTTTTTATAGTATTAAAAAAGCTCAGAGACATGAGCGCATCACACACGAGTTGCCAGCTCTAATTTTTTAGGCATAAATCACTTAGAAACAGAGGTGTTAGTGTGTTGTGGCATGTCACTTGTGGTATTGTATTGCAACTTCTTGGGAGGTATTTTACTATTTAGATCGTGTTAGACATAAATAAATAACTGCTGTAAAAGTTTAGCATGACATTCACTTAACTTAATTTGAGGCATATTTGTCTTTCTTTCCATTTTGCTCTAAAAATAATCATTATCTGAACTACATTCCATATTTCTGGAGTTAATCATGAAAGGGAGGGGTAACAACTCTTTTTACAAATCCCCTTGTCACATTGTATTACAATTATAAAGAAATAAATGTGTTGATCATTCATGGTAACAATGTATTATTTTTAGGATTGAGATTTTATGGCCGACATAATAGAAAAGATTTGGCATGTTATTAGGTTCTGTTGTTAAGTTCATGCCTTCCATTTATAATGGAGCAATGACAGCTATGACGGATCCATTTTCAAATGGATACCAGAGAATCCCATTGAAATAGCGTTTCCAGAATTTCTGATGGCTAGAAGTATGGTACAAATTGCACTGCAGTTACAAATTCTGAAATTTAGGGTATTTTCACCATAGTTTAAAAATCTTACTGCTCACACCATCTCTGGTGAGTATGTTTGCTGTAAAAATTTATGCCAAAAGAATTGTCATTGCCCCTGACTGATATATTTTTAAAAGGTCTTTCATCATAAACTGGTGTATGTCTGACATCCTTGACAGTTTTGTATGCACCAGTTCTTAGGTGGCACAAAAGTGTCCTACCAACTTCAAACTGGCAAAACAATTTTTGGTGCACATTGTGACACATGTTTTGGCGCATGTTTTTGTCACATTTATAAAGTGCTGTTTATACATATTGACAAATGTTGCACTAGCCTACTGAGAAGTATGACTGTCGAGGCGGCGTCATTTTTCATATATGTCGCTCTACAATGGATAGATGGCCTGGACATATGCAACTGTATGTCATACATCTGCCATTGACAACTATCTTACATTTTTTTTTACTGAATATTGGGTTTGGGTTCAAATAAAATTTGACCCTAATCCCCAAAAAACTTTACATATTTGATAACTCTACATTTGCCCCAACCCCAGAATAAAAATAACATTTTTTTGCATCCTTACTGATAAATATCAGAATTGTATTTTTTTTAATTCCCATTAATAAAATCTAATTAATAAATTATAGTTTATAAAACCAAAAGATAGGTGGTCATGGTATGATCGCTGGGGCTCTCCGGGAACCCGCCAATCACTAGGACAAGGGTCCTAAGCCTCCCATTCTGGAGGACTTATCTGCTCTGCCCTTAAAGGGATTTTTTCAGTACAGGCTTTTGCAGACTTAAGCTGTTTCTCTGTCTCTTACAGCTCCAAATCCAGGGGTGTGTCTCTCCTCTCAGTAGGTCGGTCTCTCCTCCCAGTAGGCAGGTCTCTCCTCCCAGAAGGCAGGTCTCTCCTCCCAGTAGGCATGTCTTCCCTCTCTGAAGCCTGGTGACATTATCATTCTTTGTGAGCAGTGGAGGCGAGAGGATGTCACAGCTCTGCAGACCTTCGGCAATGGTCAGTTCTCATGCATACAGAGCTGTCACCTCCCTCCACAACCTACTTGTAACCAGAAAACCTGCATTGCTTTAAACATTTATACAGCCTGAAATGATGAAACAAATGTGAAGAATGCAAACTGCTCTCCCCTCTGTTATCAGGCAGGAGGTAGAGGGGGAATAGACTGTATAAGGCTGTGATATGGGAGAGAGAGTGAATCTAGCAGCTAGAGACTCAGTAATTGTTCAGATCTTTCACATAGAGCTATCACTGTGAGAGGAGCATAGATATGAGCTCAGGCATACTTTATTACACAGACCACAGCCAGCACAGAATGCTGTTTCACTTTCAGTTTCATATAGCTCAGAGGGGAGTAAGTACAGAGTGCAGGTAGCCAATCACAGCACAGGTGGCAAGTCCCCACCAAGGGACGTGTCCCAACAGAGCTGAACTAAATATAAGACAGCCAATCACAGGACAGGAGGTATGGCCCTACCTCAGGTTTATGATTTAACTCTAGACACATACAGATTAGCTCATATCTGCAATACTAAATGATTTAAGTAATGTATCAGATTGCAAAAGTGCTTATTTTTACTGTCCCCATCATTACAGATATGATCTTTGTAGCGAGAAAACCCTTTAAATTGTCCTATATCTTGAATGGACTACGCCTGTCCTGAGAATGCAACCTAGAGGGTTACTGCATCAAAGTCCAGATCTCTGTATAGAGCTAAAAAGGCAATTATCAGTGGGACCCCTTAGACACCACTTCTCAGATTAGCTCTACTGTATTATAAATCTTGAGAACTCATCGGATTCCCTCCTATATGTCATATAGGCCTCATGTCTCACCACCCCCTTCAAACTCCTCCAGATTGGTGGATTTGGGACCAATATTTTAGTGATCTCTGGTGTCCCAGTGGTGGGATAGGTGATGGATGTTTTTCATAGGATAACCCACATAACATCCACCCTTTTCCTGTTATGTTCTGTTCACAAAACCTCTTATTGACACTGTTTGAGCTGATGCCTTGATGTTGTGTCACCTCTGACAAAAATGTCTAATATATTTCAGGAAAGATTACAAGCAGCTATTGAGTAAAATGTACTGCCTTTATTTAAAAGACATGCTTAAAAACTAGTTATTATTACAAATTCTCCTAAAATGACTCATTTTCCTCTCATTCATTTGCAAATCAAACAAAGGCAATGTGTCATGAAGACTCAGGAAGTGAAGATATAACATCACTTAGCCACATCAGTTGATTTTTATCTGTGAAAAAGCAGAGCACAATTACAACTACAAAAATGACATTTAGTATTAATCTCTTTTGTAAAAGGTCAATTCCCTCATGATCATGTAGACTATTAGATCCGTCAGGCCCCAGGCATCCGGTCTCTACCATCTACAACCCTTCTATGAGATCAGATCTCATTCGTCTATCACTTCTCACACTGTGGCCAAAGCAGAGTGGAAAGCGAACCAGTTCTCTAGAAGGATGTGGTTAATGATACAGAGATACAATTGCATTCAGTATGCGGTTGCGGTTCATGTTTGGTTCTAACACCGTTATATATATAATACATACTTAATGCAGATGTAGATATTTAATTTTTAATGACAACTTGCTATTTCTTTTCTTACTAGATCTAGCTGTAGGCAGGTTACAAAGGGCACAACAAGCATAGAAAAAAAAAAAGTTTTATTTTAGTTACTTTGTAGATCATGAGCCACTTTTAGATAGGACAATTGTGTTAAGCCACACTGACTATTAAAGGGGTTTTACCAGGACGTGCCTTATCTGCTAAGAAGCAAAAGTAAACAAGCCTTGGCTGAGCTGAGAGAGAGAGCTGGTCAGAGCACAGAGCTATGCATAAGGGATTGTGTGCAATGTTCACCCAAATTATCACACTACAACTAGTGGATTCTGTATACAAAAGACAACACATTTCTACCCGGTGCCTTGAAAGCTTCTTCAGCTCCCTTTCATCAGATACGAAGTGTTCTCTGCGCAAGCCCGGCCAGCAGCTCTTGTCATTCTGCCTGGTCGTATCTAATGCAAGCTTTTAAGTAACTAAGGACAGGTAAGGCAGCCTGTAGCTCTCTCAGGCTGCAATTTTTTTAATCACATATATTTAGAAAAGTAATTAAATACCCATTTTGGAGGATTCCACGTCAACATTACATCGTGGCAAAACCCCTTTAAAAGTAGAAACACTTTGCTAACGGAGAACTAAGCCTAGGAATAAGTGATAAAACAAGGAGGTAAATTTGCTTGCAATGTTATTCACTTTGTGGAATTGTCTGCAGCTCCAGAAATCTTACAATCTACTCTTCATCCTTTTTTATTGTCAGCTGCCAAAGTGTGGGGTTTAGAGAAGCGGAGAGGTTTAAAGGGGTTTTGCCACAATCTCATTTCATACCTCCTGCATCCAGCTCTTCAGCTCTGTGTGCTCAGAAGGGGGCGTGTGTGATTTGTTTGAATTGCAGATTATGTGACTCAGCAGGCTGACATCACCAGGCCTTCCCTCTCTTTAGTCAAAGAAAGGTCTGTTTATGTGTAGAGCTGTGACTAGCTACATTGTAGCTCTGAGGTAAAACTTTTTCCTCCAGGCAGGAACCAAAGCTGTCAATTTTTTTTCTCTTTATCAATGCACAGACCTCATTGAGGTTTCTTTTTTTTATTTTATTTGCACTGTTTGACTAATTACTAAGGAGTACAGAGGATGGGAGTAGAATGACAGCACCTGAGGTTTGAACACTTAGTAGCTGCCTGAGAGGAGAGGTGATGTCTGAGCATGTCTGACTAGGAGACGAGCTGTAAACAATGGATCACTAAAGGAGCAGCTAAGACAAAAACGGTGGAGAATTTTTAATAATGATGTATGATGAAAATGTTTATTATTTAGTTTACAAACTTCCCACGTCAATTTAACGTCATGGCAAAACCCCTTTAATATTTCAGAAGTCCTATTGCATTTAGAGAAGTGGAGATAGGCTCTTTCTCTAGCCAATTACAATGCACAGGATACTTCAAAGTATGACGGGGGAAATACTTGACTTCCTAAAGACATTTAAAGAAAAATGTTATATACAGATGGGTCCAGAATTGTTTGGACAGTGACACAATTTAAGGGGTCATCCAGTGCATAGCAAAATTAAATAATCACCTACTAAAGTATATAAATATTAAATCACCGTAGAGATAATAAACACAAAAATGTGCTATTACAAGTAAGGGGCACCTTATATCCCATTTTTGACTCCATCTGCAGTATGGTACCCTACAGAACACCATAATAGAGCAAACATAGACTTATTTGGACTGTGTTGGATCTAGATTCCGAACGGACGTGCTTTCTGTGGGAGACAAAAAATTTCATGTTTGCTCTATTATTCTTTATGCCTTCTGCAGTATATTTAAAGGGTTTTTTCACCTTGCAGTTTCACTTTTATTTCCGTCTGGTCTAGTAAAGCTGTAGGTAGGTGGTTGCATAGCAGTGATCAGCATATTTAGATTCTCTGTAAATAGCTAAGATATTACAAAGTGCAGGAGAGTGATTCTTTAGTTAAAAAAAACCTACACATGCTCTGAGGAGTGAAAACAATTGCTTATCTGCAAACCAAAGCCAATCTTGTCAGAGATGATTAGTGAGCTCTCCCTATCACAGTGACATTGCTCCCTGTTCTCTGCGCTAATCAGATAGTAGAGTTATGGTCAGAGCAGATAAAATCTCTATCATCTTCTGGGTAAAGTAAAATCAAAATACCAGTGTATTTAGAAAAAGTCTTCAATTATCTGTCCCTAGATGTTGAATGCTAATCTTTGTAGTGAGAAAACCCTTTAAAGATTCTGTTTTTCACAATATACAGATGGAAACCACAAACACTGTCAAAACTGAGACATGGATGGCCTCAAAATATGTATAGAGACATATCTACACATTGATAATAAAGGCTGATGTAGCAGCATAATGTATTGCTCAAAGTGAAAATACAACACAGGAACATTCACAATGATATCATAGGACAGTAATCATGGTTACAGTTTATTACACAATACATGAAGTCACACAACTGGAAAAACAAACACTGATGTCAAAGTACATGGATAATAAACACTATGAAATCATAGGAAAGAATTATGGGATGTCGCATAATGGGACTAATGTACCCAATGGTTGTACAGTAACGCACAGTATGAAAGTGATACAAACTAATGTCAAAGTATATGGATAATTAACATTACAAAGTCAGGATTGTAAACATAAAGATGTCATGGTTAGAGAGAAGAACAGTGATTACATAGCACTGGAGTAAAAAGCATTTCATAAGAATGATACACACAGTGATGTCACACAACTGGAAAAACAAACACAGTGATGTCAAAGTACATGGATAATAAACACCAAAAAGTCATAGGAAAGAATTAATGAATGCAGCAATGTCAACTTCAGGGCAAAAAGGGCGTTTAAATATGCTCCAGATTTAAAAATTAAGTTATATAAATTGGAATTGTGGTCACCACATAAAAAATTCGAAAAACTTTTATAAAAATCGCTTTTAAAACTAGGTCATTATACTTTCATTTTTAAGTGTAATTAGATTCGTAATTCTGAAGTTTCGGTCCCTAATTGGACCCTTTTTTTAATTGAATCTCTAAAATAATAAAAAAAACAAACAAAACAACAAGATGTTTAGTATAAAACAAATTATTAGTATTACAACAAAATATAGTTAGTATATTGTTGTTAATGACATAAAAACATTTTTTTTAAAAACAATTATTACTCACTTCACAAGTTTTTACATTAATTCATTTCTTTGATACTTTTTTATACCTATTAGAATACAATAGCAGAAACGGAAAAATAATGAATACATATGCACAATAAAAAAAAGCGATTAGTCAAAAAAATGCAATCAAACAACGGCATCTAATCCATGACAGTCAACAATGAATAAACGACCAAAAGGAAAAAGGTAACCTCTGAAATAGCCTCTAAAATGAACAATATAATCCGTGTTGTGCAGGCAAGAAAATTTTTATATTATAATTATTTATATAATTTTAAAATATATGTTGGTTCCCGATTATATATTAAAGAAAAAATTTTAAGTGTAAGCACCTCAAAGATCTTTTTATAGAAAAAACTATCATTTAGAAAAAGTTATCATCTAAAGAAAAAAATTGATCCTTAGGTGTTCATTTATAAAATAAAGTCTTATAAAATTTTCCAATAATGCCCACACCAATGGTTATTAGTTTTCAAGTAACTAACTGAACAATACCTTTTATATTATTTTTATATCAGACTTTCCCTTTAGAGACAAAACTAGAAACATATGGACTCAGATGGAATTTCCAGACGGTGTGCGCGATGGGTATGGAGCCAGAACAAATAACAGGCTCGCGGGGTTTTTATATTGGGCCAGCATCGCGTCCTTTCCCCTTAATAGACATGGACGGCAAGACTATGGGTCCACAGTGCATGCGAATTACGCACCCGGGAACAAGCCGGGGCGCTGTCCCCTTTCACTAATCTCAATAGAATCCAACGCTGTAAAAGGATCCAAAAAATTTTTTACTAATTAAACGGTTTCAAAGAGACACTACAGGATTCAGATATTATCGATAATCTAAGCAAAGGGATAGAGATATGTGTGGTGGACGAAGCGAAGATTTCGTATGGATGTCTGATTATTGTCATGGGGCGGGGCACCGCTGCGCCCCGCGGTCCCCCTTGCAGGCAGGGCTTGGCGGGGGGTGCGCGGTGCCGCGCCCATTTCCTGCTGCGGGCTTCGGGCGGGTGCCGGGTTGCCGCGCCCATCTCCCTGCTGCCCGGGCGCGGCACTTCAGCCCGCACTCGAGTGAATGCTGGGGCCCCTGTCTGTTCGGCCCGCCGCGCGAGGGTGCCCGTATGTCCCTAGGTTGCGCGCGCGACGGTGGTCAGGATTTAAAAGGGCCGCGCCCCAGTAATTGGCTATTGCTGGGCGCTGGTCCTATTGAAGGTACCCCCCCAACACCCCTAGCAGTTCGTTGGTGTGCCGTTAGTTAGTTTGAGAGTATTGAGGTCTGTTCTGATCGCCGTGGTACCAGGGGGGGGGTTTCGTTTGCTAACGTTCCTGACCTTGCTGTTTGCTGCCCGCCTGACCGTTTTGCCTGCTTTGACCACGTACCTCTGCGCTGCCCGACCTTCTGCCTGTCCCGACTAGCTGGGATTCGACTCTGTTACACGCACTACCCCGGCCGGCCATCGTAGCAAGGTCACGTAGGGGTAACGACCTGGTAGCCTACGCCGCAGCAAGTCCATCGCTTTGCGGCAGGGCTCTGGTGAAACGGGGGCTACTTGACTGGTTCTTGACGTGGCTCGTACCAACGCTAGAGTGGTCAGCGAATCCACCATACCCGTTACAGTACGAACTGGCCATGGATTCGCCAGGGTACTCTGCTGATACTCCGGGATGTTGCGACGGCTGTCGCCCAGCAGAACAGAGTCAGCGTGACGACCACCTCGTGGCCATGTTGCAGAATCTTGCAGTCGTTTAGCCCTTCAGCGATGTACGTCTCGCGGCACCTGTTGCCCCTGCAATTTTCACGGGACCTTCTCGGCAGCTCCCGCTCCCTCTCTCTATGATGGAGACCCGGAAGAAGTGCAGAGGCTTCCTTCACTCAATGCTCCATCCACATTGAGATGCTTGGATCAATTCCCCACTGAGCGGGCTAAAGTGGCCTTCATATTAGCTCCTAACTGGCGAAGCTTGGCTGGGCCACCCCGCTTTGGGTCGAGGAGCCCGTCCGGCTAATTGCAAGGTTCCTCCAGGGATTCGACTGTCTGCGATGGAACTGGCCGTACCTCGTCCGCGGCTGCTGCTGCTTTGCTTCGCCGCTGTCAGGTTGGATTACACTGTGGGACCAGTACTCTGTGCATTCTGTACGATAGCTTCCAGATCGATGGAACAACGAGAGTTGGGGCGATTTCTGGCAAGGCCTCCGGGACGCGTAAAGATGAGCTCGCGGCTGGGAATCTGCGTCCTCTTGGACGAATTGATTCGGTGCACCGGATCGACATTCGTCTGGCGGAGAGAGAGAAGAGCAACAAGAGCTCCGTCTCCAACGCGAGTTATCGGACACGCGCCGTTTTTGGGGGCTGTCCCGGTGCGTCGGGAGCCTTTCACCTGGGGCTGAGGGGAAGCAATCCATGGTGTCAGTGCGGCCTCTACCGTTGACATTCCGGTAAATTGTGGAACTTCGCCTGACCGATTTCAGGCCACCGCCTTCCTGGACTTCAGGGTCCGCTGGGTAACTTTTTTAGCATGCACTGGTGTCTAAGTTCGGTTCCAGTGACCCCTCTGCAGAAAACCATGTTGTGTCTACTCTGTCAGTGGGCGAAATGCTAAGGATGGCATTCGGTTTCTGCACGGCGCCCTCACGCAGATTGGCGCGCTTACACCAGGAAATGGTGATGAAATACTTTCGGCTGCTCGTCCTTTCTGAAGATCCTTTGGGCCTTCCCTGTTGCAAGACATGCTCCGATCTAGACTGGAACAAGGGCGAGATCCTGCGTTGGGGGCCCGGATTTACTCACGATGCCTGGGTGGCACTCCGCTGCTCTGCGGTCTGCTTTGGCCACAACCTTCGAACAGTCTCTGCAGGTTGCCTGCTCTTACCAGGATTTGTGCGACGTCTTCTCGAAAGCAAGCCGAAACTCTGCCCGCAGGCCCTTGATTGCCTATCGCTCTGAACGGTATACGTCTCGAGGCAGAGTTTACTCTTTTCCGGTCCGGGAGGAAAAGGCGATGACGAGTATATTCACGAGGAATCTCGAAGGCTTTATACGCAAGTCGTCCTCTCTGGGGGAGCGGATTTTCTTTGTCGAAAAGACAGAATGGAACCCTTGAGGGCCCTGTATCCGATACCATGGGTCTTAAATAGATAACCATAATGAATCGATACACCCTGCCTTTTGATCTCGAGCTATTTGAACCGCCTGACGTGGCAAATATTTTTTTAAATTGGATCTTCGCGGTTGCTTACAACCTGATTCGTATCCGGAAGGCGACGAATGGAACAAGCCTGTAACACCCTGATGGCCACTTGAAATATCTCGTCATGCCATTTGGACTTGCAACGCTCCGGCAAGGTTTTCCAGAACTTCGACAAACGAGATCATCGACCTCCTCTATTCTGTGTCATGTTTACTTGGATGACATCCTGATTTCTCTCCTAAGACCTGAAGATTCCCAGCTATCAGTCCCCGACTGGTGCGTCAAACGTCTCCGAGACCATCAGTTATATGCCAAATCAGAAATGCCAGTTTTGAGCGCCACTCGTTGCCCTTTCTGGGTACATCGTCTCGGTTCAAGGACTTCCAGATGGGACTTCTTAAACTGTCTGCAGTTTACCGTGGCCTCGACCCGTGGGTCGTCGGGCTATCCAACGTTTTCTAGGCTTTGCGAACACTACAGACGTTCATCTCACATTTTACCACGCTCGTGGCCCGCTGGTGGCATGACGAGGAAAAACGCCAACCCCCCAAATCTGGTCTCCCGAAGCTCAAGAAGCCTGTTTGGATTTACGTCCGCATTTGCTTCGGCCCCTGTGCTATCTCGCCGGACCCACTCCGTGTTTGTTCTTAGAGGTGGACGCCTTTCTGTAGGTTTGCGGGAGCTGTCCTCTTGCAAAAGCTGCCTCCGGAAAACTGGTACTTGCGGATTCTTCTCAGAACTTACGGCAGCCGAGACGAAATTATTCTATCGGAGATCGTGAATATTGGCCATTAAATTGGGCCTAAAGAAGAATGCGGCATTTGTTGGGAGGGGGTCGCCACCCTTCGAAATCTTACTGGATCACAAAAACCTCTCTATTTCAATTTGCCACCGTCTCTAATCCTCGTCAGCCAGGTGGTCCTCTCTTCGGCTTTGACTTCTTCCTTCACTTTCGGCAGCTGAGAGAAACGTCAGGGCGGATGCCCTTTCTGAATCCTTGGAACACTGTGGGCACAGAAGCACCTCTGCAGCCTATAATCCTCCAGAACGGCTTCTCACGGGCAGCCGTGGAGCTTAAACCACCCCCTCGGGAAAGGACTTATGACCGCGGCAATGCGGCCGTTATTCTCAATTGGGGACACTTTTCCGTGCTTGTGGCCATCTGGGTTGCAAAATCTTCGGTTTATCTTCCGCTTTAAGGTGGCCACCCGGCTAATGCTGGTTAGAGATTTGTCCTGGCTGCACCTCCTTTGTGCTCGCAACAAGGTCCCTCGCCTCAGACCTCGGGTCTAACTATACTCTCCCTGGTGCCTGAAAGTCCTTGGTTCATTTTCGCCAGGATTCATTACCGAGCCTCCCGGCCTCTTAGGTAATACAGTCATTTGGGTGAGTGGAACCGATAGGTTCTCTAAAATGGCCCATTTTGGCCCTTGCCCGGGTTACCCTCCGCCCATTTATTGGCCCAAACTTTTTCCAGCACGTGTTTCGTTACATGGGCTCCGTTAATATCGTTTTGATAGTATGAGTCCAGGTTGTGTTAAAATTCTGGCGGGCTCTGATTACTCAATTACGGGTCCAGTTGGAACTTCTCGGCGGCCTATCACCCTAAACCAAGGGCAGGTCGAGAGGGTCAACCAAGTGGTTGGGGACCCTTCTACGACATTTTGTTTCCGCCCGCCAGGATAACTGGTCGGACATCCTTTCCCCTGGGTGGATTTTTTCATACATCTCCTTGTACTCTGGTCCACAGGATGCCTCTCCCTTTTTTGATGTCCTTGGGCTACATCCCGCCCGCCTCTCTCTGCCTTCTTGTGTGACGTTCCTTGCCGTGTGGATGCCCAATAGTACGGGTCATCAAGTCTTGGAGTTACACGTCAGGGCCCTTCTACGGGGCCTCCTCTCCTTATCAAAGCCCAGCTGAAAGGTACCGGGAGACGGCGCCCCAATTTAAGCGGGTGACAGGGTTTGGCTATCTGCCAAGACATTGCGCTTCAAGGTGCCAGGCTTACAAGCTGGGTCAAGTATTTGGGCCCTTTGTGGTACTTCGGCAGTTAAATCCTGGGTGTCTACAAGCTCCGCTGCTCCCACTCTGCGTATCTGAACTCCTTCCATGTCTGCTCCTCAGCCTGTGTGCTGGAATCGCTTCTCCCGTTCGATTGTTCTCGCTCTCCTGTGGCCGATTCTAATAACATCTTTGAAGGTCAGGAGGTCCTGGCGGAGAAGACTGTGAGGGGGAAGGAGCGGAGGTTCTTCTTATCGACTGGAAGGGGTCGGGCTGAGGAACGTTCATGGGAACTGAGGCCAACCTGTCCCACTGACCTCTTGCTAGGTTTCCTACAAAAGAGGGGGAGACTATGGGGGGGGGGGGGTATGTCATGGGGGGCGCGGCACCGATGCGCTCGCGGTCCCCCCTCTGCGCAGGGTCCTGCGAGGGGTGCGCGGCTGCCGGCCATTTCCTGTGCCGGGCCTCTCGGCCGCGGGTGCCGCAGGCTGCCGCGCATTCCCTTGTGCCCGGGCGCCGGCAACTTTACCAGCCACGCTACCGGTGAAGCTGCCCCTGTTGTTCCGGCGACGCGCGGTGCCCGTGTCCTAGGCGCGCGCGCGACGGCTGGTCAGGATTTAAAGGGCGCGCCCCAGTTAATTGGCTATTTGCTGGGCGCTGGTCCTATTTAAGGTACACACCCCCAACACACCTTGCAGTTGTGGTTGGGCGTTAGTAAGTTTAGAGAGTATTGAGCGTCTGTTCTGATCGCCCGTTGTCCGTCCGTTTGCTATGTTCCTGACCTTGCTGTTTGCTGACCGCCTGTCGTTGCCTGTCTTGCCACGAACCTCTGCCGCCTCCCTAGTCTTTGCGCTGTCCCCGACTACGGCCTGGATTCGACTCTGTACCAACGCACTACCCGGTGCATCGCTAGCAAGTCACGTTTCAGGGTAACGTCCTGGTAGCCTATGCGCAGCAAGTCATCCCGCTTTGCGGCGGGCTCTGGTGAAAAACGGGGGCTATTAGACTCGTTCTTGACGTGGCTCTTACCAACGCTAGCGTGGTTCCAGCGAATCCCATACCCGTTACAATTATGTTATAGTTATTATAGTATCTCACGCTGATCTTCAAAAATAACCAAAGATAAAAAAGTAAGTCTCTTTGGCGAGCACTAGCAAAAAACACTGTAACTGTAGAAACTAGGGAGGAAGAAGTTAATGTCTCCAATTTCCGATGTAATACTATATGATAGATTACTCTAAATACTAGGACATCATCCAATTGTTATCAATAAACATGGTTTGGAACAGTTTTACAGAAAAAGATAATTTGAGCTATCTGTCATCATCATTATCTTGTCCAATATAAAAAAATTACGAGATAACAAAAATTACCACGAATTACAAAAAAGTTTTTTCAATATAATACAAAAATCAGGATTCAATTGTAATGTTCATTATAATATGAATCCCAATTGTGACCATAACATCCCAGCACCTTTATATCAAAAAATAAAAAAGATATGTAAATTTAGAGATTGATACAATAATCGAATTTCTGTTAAGTCCCTTTGGGGGCCAATGTCTCTCTCAAACGATTGCATCCCAGAATGATTCTCTTTGTTTTAATAACTGAATTCTGTCCCTCCCAGCCGAGGCTTTGTACCGAATCAATAAACTATAACACAGCTGTGACACATGTGTTTTCGTCAGAAAAATGTGCTGGGATTGGCACAAGTGTAATCATTCCTCATTATGTAGACTTGTGTTTTGCTATGCGGAGGGGGGGGGAGGGTTTGGGCGGGGGAGGTCTCGAAACGTGGGTGGTCTCCAACGTATTGCGATGACACAAGGAACTTATCACATAGATCAGCGACTGGATTCCACGTGTAAAACTGGTTTAATCCTAATCGTTTACCGTTGCGGCTTGAGTAGTCATCTCCTTAATAACATTCGAACATTGGCACAACCCAAATGGGTAAGTGCCATTGTCTTTGACAGTGGCAGAAAAGTCTGTCTAGGGCTTTTTAACAAGACTATCCACATCAGCTTTAACTATTTGTCTCGTAAGTTAGAGGGATCTCTTATAACAGCTGATTGGGGGGGATTTGAGTTCCTCATTTTAGGGTACCTTGGTGTAATAGACGACCAATGTTTGCGTAAGCCCTGTACTCTCTTCACAACGGGTGGTACGTGGGTAATGCAGCAATACGTATCTTTTCTATATTTACCTTATTTGGAGTTTCCATGTTCCATCTTATATGTTCTCTCTCCCTCTAAAAGGGGGTCAGGATCCCCCATTTTCTGGGGGTGAAAATCTCATAGCCATATCTCTCCCAAACGAGAGTCTAGGTGTTTATCTGATCCAATCCGGTCAAACCTCTTAAATTGGGACAGGGAGAGCTCTTTTGACAGATTTAGGATGTTTGCTGCGATACTCCAAAAGAATGTTCGGTCCGTTGACTTCGATAGAGGGTCAAAATGTAATTCACCTATAGGAATCTTCTTAATTAAGGTATCAGGAAGTTAATTTCCGTACCACTAAAGTTTACAGTAAAAACAGTTGATATATCATTCAGAGATTCAACAAAACTCCAGGATAGGGACTCGGGGCCCCCCATATGCAAAATATGTCATCTATTAAAACGGACCCAAAACTTTGCAGGGGTCACGAAACAAGTTGATTGTTTTGTAACATAAGATTCTTCAATCTCTGAATATAGGCATATGATATGGGGGGGCCATATTAGAGCCATGCCGTTTACCCCCTCCTTGGATGTAAAAAACATCTCGAAGAGAAAAAAATTCTCTTCAATATAATCTGAAGTAAGTCGCCAGCAAAATTTTTCCCCTCTGTTCAGAATTTCAGATTCGACCATTTCTTAATGCAATCTCGTAGCCTAAATGCCCTTTTTGTGTTGATTGAGGTATAAAGGGACTGTGAATCTAGAGTCAACAACAGGTCTCCGCTATCAACTGTCGAATAGTCGTAGTTTATCAAGAAATCAGTAGTGTCTAAAATAAACGATTTGTCTTATAGACGGATTGTGGTGATAGTCTCCTTCTAAAAAAGAATAAGTAATGGGGACTGTAGCAGTATCGATCTGTTGACGCAACAATGGGAGCGACCGGTGGGCTTATCTAATTCTTATGGTATTTTAGGATACGTAAATACCGGGACGGTTAGGATTCTGTTTTATCAAATAGTTTACAATAGGAATGTTAAATTTGTTTCTCTTGATATTTAGATAATGTTAATCTGACCGTTCCTGTATTTTTTTTTCAGGGTTTATGTCGTTAATTTTTTATAGGTTAGTGTCTGAAGTTGATTTTTGATTTCCTGTAAATGGCTTTCTTTTCATGATAAACAATAGCCCGCCTTAATGGTGGTTTATTTTATAGAGGTGTTATTCTTAAGGGATTCTATGCCATCTTTCGTCTTAGAAATATTTGAATATATTTAAGTTTACCATGTTTTTTTCCATTAGGATTTTATCAATTCAATCTGTGTAAGGGATATATATGTTTTATGGGTGATGATTTTTGGTGGCCCATTTCTTTATTTTCCTAATAATACCAAGATGTTTAAGTGAAAGTTCATTTGATCTGTGGATTCCCATTTGTCGTCACAGAATTGAAACCTTTAGTCGTATGTTCTAAAAAATCTTGTTCTAAGATAAACTTGTTTAAGTGTAACTTTGCTTCTATTATAATGTATTGAGGGGGACACTTGGGTAAAAGGACAATCTTCTGTAGAAGGGAAATTCTCGAGCAGGAGGATAGATTAATTTTAGAGATAGTACCACAAATGAATCCCCTTACTGTGACCGAGTCAGTATATTGGAGCCCATAGTGGTTACTTCTCTTCCCTTTGTTTCCTTGGTTTACTTTTGGCCCTGCTCGGCCCCTGCCCTAAAATGGTTTTGATCTCTATAAGAGGAAGCAGGGTATCACTCTCGATGTGAAATGTGATCATAACCAGAATACATTATTGTCACATAAGACTTCCATTGCCATCTATAAACATGTTTCGATTGATAGTCCTCTAGATCTCTCAAAAATTTCTTCCTTTTGTTGGACTCAATATATTTCCTATGTTCTTCAATTATTTTTTCAGTTTTGTTTTGATGTTCTTCAATTTCTTCTGAAGTACTAGCTGACAGTTGTTCCTTATACACTTATTTTTTCGTTCAATTCATCAATCGAACTTGTGTAGAAATTCCACATTAAGTAGCATAATGTCCTATGAACACTTATTTAGGAGCCTTCAAATCGTGCCTTAAAAATCATATCATCCTGAAAAAGGTTGGAGCAGGTGACAACGAAGACCTCTTGGAATACGATTATTCCTATAATATTCCATTAGCGTACTACAATGCAATTGATGTGCCACTAATTTACGTTTCAATCGTTCATAGTCCCCTGCTTTAAATTCATGATGAGGGGACATGGAGAAATTCGTAGGAAGTTGGCATTCTGGCATAATTTGTTGGGCCATAGGATCATCATAAAGAAAAACTTGTGCCATTGTTATTGGTGCTCAAAAGACAAACAAAAAACAGCAAATGTAGAAAATCTGTCTTTGGAACTCTTAGTTAATGGCGGGGTGCACACAAAATTATATGACCAGTCCTTTGTGTAAAAGGTTGCACACCAACATATATTTTCAAATTCATAGAAAAAATTTATTGAGTAAAACATAGTGTGATAGCCATCGGTTCATTAAAACATATGGTCATTATATTTCATTTTTAGGAGTAATTAGATTCGTATATTCTGACGTTTCGGTCCCTATTGGACTTTGTCAATTGAATCTGAAAACAATTAAAAAAACAACCATAAACAAACAAGATGTTAGTTACACAACTTATAGTATATACACAAAATTTAGTTAGTATATTGTTGTTAATGACATAAAAACATTTTTTAAAAAAACAATTAATAGCACTTCACGAGGGGAAGGGGGTTTTTTTACAATAATTCATTTCTTTGAAACTTTTATATACCTATTGGATATACAATAGCAGAAAAGGGAAAAAATAAAGAATTACATATGCACGTCTAATACAAGCGATTAGTCAAACGAATGCATACAAAAAACGGCATCTAATCCATGACAGTCAACAATGGGATTAAACGACCCAAAATGAAAAAAGGTAACCTTGAAATAGCCTCTAAAATGACAATATAATGTTATTAAGGGAGAATACTTGACTCATCCGCAGACGGGTAAACGGATTAGGATTAAACAGTTTTACACGTGTGAATCCCAGTTCGTGATCTATGTGATAAAGTGTCTTGCGGTTCGCATACGTTGGGGAGACACCCCCCAGCGGGGGTTTGAGTGTGCGAGGACCGATAGCAAAACAAGTCTACGATAAGGGGAATGGAGTACTCTTGCCAATCCAGACATTTTTATGAACTGAAAACCACAATGTGTAACAGCTGCGTATCAAGTTATCGGTACAAATGCCTCGGCGTGGTGGTGACAGATTCAATTCATTTAACACAACGAGAATCATTTGGAATCATCGTTTAGAGACATTGACCCCAAGGGACTTACAGAGAATTCGATTTTTGTAATCAATCTCTTCAATTTACAGATCTTTTTTTTTGTTGATATGATGGTGTGTGGATGGTTGATGTGGTCACAATTGGGATTCATAGTTATAATGTACATTACAATTGGATTCCTGATTTTTGTATTTTTTGAAAAAACTTTTTTGTAATTCGTGTAATTTTTGTTATCTCGGTAATTTTTATAATTGGGACAAGATAATCACGATGATATGATAGCTAAAATTATCCTTCTGTAAAACTGTTCCAACCATGTTATTGATAACAATTGGATGATGTCTATATTTGAGAGTATCTATCATGATAGTTTTACATCGAATTGGAGACATTAACTTTCTTCCTCCCTAGTTCTACTAGTGGACAGTGTTTTGATAGTGCTCTCAAAGAGACTTTCTTTTTTATACTTTGGTTATTTGTTGAAGATCAGGAGTGAGATACAATATTATATTAATATAATCATGACATCCATACGAATCTTTGCTCCGTCCACACACATATCTCTATACCTTTAGCTTAGATTATCGATAATATTTGAATCCTGTGAGTGTACTCTTTGAAACCGATATATAGTAATTAAATTTTGGATCCGTACTTACAGCGTTGGATTCTATTGAGGATTAGTGATAGGTGGACAGCGTCCGGTCTTGTTACCGGGTGACGTAAGTCGCGCATGCGCTGTGGAGCCATATGTCTTGGCGCTCCATGTCTATTAAGGGCAGAGGAGCGCGCATGCGCGGACAATATAAAAACCCGCGAGAGCCGTGATTGTTTGTTCCGGCTCCATACACTCCATCGCGCAGCACGCGTCTGGTAAGTTCTCATCTAATGTCCATATGATTTCTAGTTTTGTCTCTAAAGGAAAGTCTGATATTAGATAATATATAATGGTAGTTGTTCAGTTAGTTACTTGAACACTAATATATCCACTTGAGATGTGGACAATTATCTGTGAATTATTATAGAGACTTATATTTTATAAATGAGACACACTGAGGATCAATTTTTTTCTTTAGATGATAACTTTTTCTAAATGATAGTTTTTTCTATAAAAAGATCTTTGAGGTGCGGTACACTTACACTTTTTCTTTAATATATAATCGGGAGCCATACATATTTATATATATATATAATAGATCTCTGCACAACATGGATTATATTATCATTCTAGAGGCTATTTCAGAGGTTACCTTTTTCCTTTTTGGTCGTTTATTCATTGTTGACTGTCATGGATTAGATGCAGTTGTTTGTATTGCATTCTTTTGACTAATCGCTTGTCTTATACGTGCATATGTATTCATTATTTTTCCTTTTCTGCTATTGTATTCTAATAGGTATAAAAAAGTTTCAAAGAAATGAATTAATGTAAAAACTCGTGAAGTGAGTAATAATTGTTTTTAAATAAAATGTTTTTATGTCATTAACAACAATATACTAACTATATTTTGTTGTATATACTAATAATTTGTGTATACTAACATCTTGTTGTTATTGTTGTTTTTTTATTGTTTTAGAGATTCAATTGAAAAAGGTCCAATTAGGGACCGAAACGTCAGAATATACGAATCTAATTACACTTAAAAAATGAAAGTATAATGACTAGTGTTGAGCGATTTTTATCTACAAAGTTGAAATCGGCAAGGTTTTTATGGTGATTCGAAAATTTCAGATCATGCGATAATTAAGGTTAAAATCTGGTCATCTATTAAGATCGCGGCTTTTTCGGGGCTTCCTGAAAATTTTGGCGCCAAAATCAAG